>JAKFQP010001001.1:56710-75785 GCA_023375905.1 Nycticorax nycticorax
GGGCAGACGAGGTGCTTAGGGCCAGGGTTTAGTGGTGGGATGGCAGTGCTAGGTTAACAGTTGGACGTGATGATCTTAAAGGTCTTTTCCAACCTAGACGATTCTATGATTCTATGGTGCTCCTGCCTCCTGCACCAGCGGGTTGATGTGCAGAAACACCTCACCTGATGGTGTCCACACAGTTCATGGTGCTTTTGCAGTTTTGCACGCTCTCTGTTGTTGGGTGGGACCCAGGCACTATTATCCTGCACTTTCTTAAGACCATCCTTCTCCCCATCTGAGGCTTGGGAGCATGATGCCCCTGATGCCCAGGAGCTTGTGTACTCCAGCAAGTAAAGAGAAACCGGCTCTGTGAGTCCTTGTCCGTTGTCAGGCTGGCTTCACTCTTCAGGACAGCTCCATAGGAGCTTGGTTGGTTTGTCCACCAAGCGTCTGTCCTCCTCCTGGCCTTTGGGTGAGAAGCGAGGAGACGGTGCCTCATCCCTGCTGATGCCCCATCTGGCTCTGAGCTCTTATTTCTGATGCTGAACTGATGTTTCCCATGTTTTCTGTTTCCCATGTTTTTCTGTCCAAGCGCTGAGCGCTCGGGCAGAACTTGTGGGATTTTCACTCTTGTTTCGCACCCGTTGGCACCGCTGTCGTCGATGCAGTCATCACTCCACAAGACCATGCCGGCTGGGCCGTAGCTTGTGAAATCAGTGAAGAAAATGCGTCTTTCCCAAGGTGTTCTCCACGCCAGTGCCGGCCACGTCACATTGAGGGGCTCAAATGCTGTCGTAGATGTGGTGTAGGTTCCCTTGGCACCTACTGGGGCTTTTGATAAGGTTTCCCAGCATGTCGTCTTTGCTTTGAGTCAGTGAGTTGCTCTCAACGTTGCAAAGCTCTGCACTAAATTAAAAGTCACGTTGCTAGGGAGTGTTGTGATAATACATGGTATTACGCTCCGTAGCAAAAATGTGCAACACATACAGCCTAGAAAACAAATCCATAAAACCTCCCATCAGACGCACGGTATGAAAATTGAGTGTACTTCAGCTTGGTATTAAATATGTCATGGAAAAAGACTCCCGCTCCTTCTGAATTTCCTGGAAGTCTGCTTTGGGCTGAAAAGCATAGTGGCTGCAGCCAATTTAGAGAAGGAAAAATCCCTGCTCTTGTTGCTGTCTGCAGAAGCACGCTTAATGATCGTGCCATGCGATTCTCCACTGCTAAAAATATATTCCTTCTGGGTTTGTACAAACAGCCTCCTAATAACTGCAGCTCTGGCAAGCTCACCAGGTAGAGGGGGAAAATAGTGTCAAACGTGAAAATCTTTTTTCTTTCTACTCGCTCTGCAGCGCCGTAGAGCCGGGCTCGTCTGTCCTTGCAGCTCTCGGCATGAATTAAGGGATGTTTTGTTGAGGGATCTCCCAGTTCGTTCTGCTTCTGACCAAAATCACGGGGCATTTTGCTCCCTTTTGAGTCTACAAGTTGGATGGAGAGCGCTGACGTCCCTGCCCTGCTGCTGTCTTTGCTGGGGTGGTTTCATCAGCCTGTTTGGGGTGACGGGATGCGAAGATCTGAACGAGGGTTGTCTTTGAGGCTGGCTTGAGTGCCGAAATTCCCAACTCTCGCTAACGTTGGCCCCGCTGTGAGATCAAGAAGTGCAGTCCAAGGTTGAGATGCTCAGCCTGGGGATGTCCTTTCCAGTCATTTCTTCTCCACAAGGAAGGGACCGATGCGAAAAAATGAACACTCGACAGGGCTGCCATTGCTTTGGAGAGCTTGATGGAGAGGGGAGCTGCCAGTAGTAAAGGGCTGAACTTGCTGCCCAAGGAGAACTGGCTTTAAAAGGGCAATGAGCCAAATGGGGCTCATGTCTTATCCCCCACAGGGGTTTTTGGGGATGTGAAGTGTATCCAAGATGCAGCAGCCAGCTCCCTGGTGCTCATCTGCATCCACCTCACCTCCACGTCAGGCTACCCTTGAGGGTAGCCTGATCCCAGGGCTGGAGCACCTCTCCTGTGAGGGCAGGCTTGAGAGGGTTGGGGTTGTTCAGCCTGGAGCAGAGAAGGCTGCGGGGAGACCCGATGGCGGCCTTTCAGTGCTTAAAGGGGCTGATAAGAAAGATGGGGACAAACCTTTTAGCAGGGCCTGTAGCAGTAGGACAAGGGAAAATGGTTTTAAACTAAAAGAAGGGAGATTCAGGCTCGATAGAAGGAAGAAATTCTTTCCAGTGAGGGTGGTGAAACACTGGCAGGGGTTGCCCAGAGAGGTGGTGGAGGCCCCATCCCTGGGAACATTCAAGCTCTGGTTGGATGGGGCTCTGAGCCCTGGGGGATGGACTAGGTGACCTTTGAAGGCACCTTCCAACCCAGGCTATTCTATGATACTATGATTGTTTCAGAGCACTGCCCAGCAGGGACACACCTTTTATGAAGCACAGAAAATAAGGCCAACTATGGCCAACATGCTTCTTGCAACCCAGCCGTGCCAGCAAACCCATCAATGCTGCCTTGGCAATGGGTGTTGAAGAGCTTACCCGTTGCACGCAGGGCGATGCTGGGGGTGGTTGCAAGAAGGTTGTGTCTTTTGGACAGAATTGTTTTCAGTGGTTAAATTTGCACCGTTACATTTAACAAGTCAAAGGGATATTGTGTAGTTCATTTACATGGAGCTTCTTAATGTTGGTCGTTAAAGATGGAGAAGATGCTCCTTCATGAAGTCCCTTGTGCTCCCGTCAGTGCCGAATCCTACAGTATAATCAGAAACAGTTCGCTTTTGATGGCTGCATGGCTCTTGCTTTTGTTTTTCCAAGGAACCAGTACTGCCTGCAGCAGGGACTTCCCTGGCCACCTCCTTTTGTGGGACGTGCTGTGCCTATTGCTCCATTTTTATGGCATCTCTTCCCTGCATCCACACCGGTCTGTTCACCTCCCCTCCTGCTCGGAGCTTTCTCTGCAGCAACCGCTCGGGTGGAAAAGAAACATTAGGAAAGGACTTAATGTATTTTTAGCCTCTTAGAACGTGATGTAGCTGCTGGAAACACGGAGGAGAGCCAGCACCATGTGAACCGATAGGTTGCAGCGCATCACCGGCAAATTTTCCGTCAAGCGCTGGTGCTCCTTGGCACCATTGCGGAACCAGGGTGTGAGGTGGGCCATGGGCGTTGGAGAAGGGAGATCGTGCACGTGCCTTGCATGATATAAGGTGCGGATTGCCATCTACCTGTCCTCTCCTTATGGGTGCTGATGAACAAAAGGTCCTTCTGTCCTTCAAAGAGGTCGTCTACATCATTAAATCTGCACGGAAGCCGGCCAGCTAGGGAAAGGAGGAATTCAGTGATTGCCTTTTTGTATCTTGTTATAGACTGAAGATGCTGGGGTAGCACTGAGCCATGCAGCCACCTTGGACTTTGGTTTCATAGCTGTTGGGGTGGGTGCTCCAGGAGGGAAAGTGCAGAGCCCTGATTGCCATGAATAGCAGTCCCCAAGCCCTCCTGGTGTCCAGGGCTTGTTTGCAGACCTTCTGGCTGTTCCGAGCTCCTAGCCAAGGTTTGTTACAGGGAAAGAGCTTCACCACTACTTCCCAAATTTCTCCCCAAATTGGGCTGTTAGACCTGCATGGGAGGGAGAGAAAGCAAAAGAGCCAGCTGCAAGGTTTTCTTGGCTTTTCCTCTGTCAAATTCTGTGTTACCCTCCAGGACGGGTGGTTTCAGGGACCTGGGAGGGAGCGGGTGCTGGGATGCAGAGCTGGCCTCTCCCGGCCGCTGCAGCGCAGAGACACGGGAGGTGCCAGGAAGCCACGGGCGCCGGATCCAGCAAGCACGGTGCTGTTTGGCACAGCTCCCGTTGCCTTCAGACATATAGGATTAGGTCCTCCCGCTCCGCGCTGAGGTCAGCTCTAGCACGGGCATAAATTCAAACCCATTTGAACGTAGCAGGGGGGAGGTTGGCAGGGTTTACACAACGTGCTGCAGCCTCCCGGCCCGTAGATGTGCTTAGAAACGTCACCGATGTCTTCTTGCCTGTGTTAGCCGCGGTTTTGCATCGATTTTGCTGAGATGAGGAGCAGGATTCAGGTTCACTGGCGTTTCAATGGCTGCTTCCATCTCTGTCTTGCGCAATTGGCAGGTCTGCAACAACCTTTATCGTTGAGATTTTTTTCTTTTAATTAGCGTTGGTTGCAATACCGAAAAGGCACATGCTGGAATTCTTATTATTTGGCCTCTCGTGGAGGGAGAAGGCTGCCAAGTTTAACAGCGAGGGTATTGATGTGCTCTGGATGGGGTACAGAGAGGGTTTCCAACAGGGTTCTCACTTTGTTTTCTTTAACGTTGGTCTTTTGAGTGAGACTGATTTAGGAAGAGAATGATGTAAATTCGCCCAAATGAAGTATTGTGAATGGGTCGGCATGCAGGTGCTAATTACTCCAAATAATAATTGCAATCCCTTCGTCTGGAAACACGGTGCAGTTCACCTTCGGGCAAGCCGCTGCGGTGGGAGCCAGGCCAGAGGTTCTCGTCCGCAGCAGCGTTGGAGAGAAGATTTGTGTGACGGGTGGTGGGGAGTTGGACCATCTCACAGACCAGTTAATCCAGTTGCAGGAAGGCTGGGACTGGCAACTTTGGTTGATATGCTCAGTGCAAATTCAGACTTGTGGATGAAATATCTTCATTTTTCACTCTTCTACTTTAACTTTGCTGCAAACCACCCTGTGTGAGATGGGGTATGGTCTCTCCACCCCACTCATGCTTTTCGCCAAGCCAAATAAGAGACGATTCACATGGGTGCTGGGAGTCTGAGAGCCAGCAGAAGCGTTGCCGTGGGCTCAGGATTAATGAGCATAGAGCCACGACCGGTTAGAGACAGGACATTTAGCTTCTGCTAAGCTTACCAGAAACAAGAGTGGAAGGTGACTTGAGTGCTGAGTCCCAAGTACCTTCACTTGAGAAAATGCGGGACACCCGGGAGCTCTTTAATTAAGACCAGAATTCATCCTGAAGCCAGATAAATTTGAGCTTAAACCAGGTAAATTCAACTGGAAGTGAAGGCCAATGGAATTGCTTGGATCACGATGGAACAAATAGCCAGCAGACGTAGGGTTGGGGTTTGTCTCTCGGTGGCTGTTCACCGGGAGATGACATTTTGGCCAAACAGAGGTTGTTGGGCTGTGTTCATATGCAGGGTCGTGTTCCTTGACCCCTTTTGCCCTGAAATGATGAAGACACCCATGCAGCTGTAGTAGGTGTTAGATGGCTCGGACGATGACCTCAGCTGCTGCAGATTTTGGTGATTTTGATGGAAGCGCAGCACCTCGCGTGCACGTATGGAGGAGCTGGTGGGCAGTGATGTGCTGCTGGGTCTTTATGCAGCAGGAGGAGTCCGGGCATTGACTTTTCTGCCTCTGCCGAAAAAGTGGGTGCCTCCATGTAGCTCTGCCTGGAGCCGGTGCCACATCACTAATCCAGGCAACATCAAGCAACGGGAACTTCTTCCGGGAGCTGCTGAGGAAGGCCTCCTGCAAAACCTTCCTGCAAACCCAGAAACAGCCATCGCTTGTACCGGGGCCGCCGATTTCAGGCTCGCTTGAAGCAGTTGCAAGCTGCCTAAGCACGGATTGGATTTCTTTTTTGCTGTTGGCCGTCCAAGACATGAAAACCTCGGTGTCGTCCATCCCTAGGAGGGCTTGGTTGCCATCCAGGAGCACCCAGTTCCTCCCTCCAATCCCTAATGCTGCAGCATGTCACTTTGCAAGATCAGGGACCCCAGCCTACATTTTTGGTACAAACTCTTGGGTTTTCTCCCTGAGTGCATCTCAGAGTGCTGGTCCATCAACCCTGCTGTGAACGTGCTCTGTTCGGTGGGTGCCCTTCAGACGTGCACATCTAACTCTTAGTCATTTCTTGCTTGGACAAATTGTCTGAATGGGCTTTTGAGAGCTTTTTATGGAAAATGTTAAACTGAAAACAAGGGCGTAATAAAACAGTAATTTAAGAGCAATTTGCTGACAACTGGAGCCCTTCAATGCACTGACTTACCATTGCGGAGCAATGATACCAAGCTTGCTATTTGAACGTACTCTTTGTCACTTGGAAAAATCCTTGGGCAGTTTTTAAATCACTTCCAGTCTTTAATTGTTGTCCTTGTTACTCATGATAAGCTGTTGTCTAGCTCAGAAATTACACATTCATCTCGCCCGCTCCATCAAAACCCCAGTCAACATATTTGTCTGCTTCACTTGCAAAATGTGCTAAGTTGGGTATGACAACAGGAGGATAACCCAGTTTCTGCTTTCGAAATGAAAAGATTCATCTTGGTCAGGATTGGTTGGTTTTGGGGGTCTTTTTAAGCACTTGACAGGTATCCCGTATCGCCGTTGTTCCTTGGAGACGTCTCACCTGGTGCGACAGAGGCGTTCGTGGGCCTGTGCTTCCTCTCGGGCATGCCTCCGGGCAGGGTCGGTGTTCTCAAGGTGGGGGGGTCAGAGGTCTGTTTGCAAAAATCAAAAAAAATGAAGAAAAAACCAGGCAGTTAGGTACTTCGAGCTTTCTAAATGCAGGCACCATTGTGCCGCCTGCGTTGGTTTTTGCAGGCGTCCACGGGGAATGTGGGTATCCCTGCCTTCGTCCATCCAGGCTGGCTTTAAAAACTTCAGAAAACTGCAACTGTTCCCGGTACATCATTCACAGCTTCAGGAGCCCACGTGCCTCACCGGCAGTTGAAATAACCCAGTCATCTCTCAGGAGGCAGGTTCAAAGTAAAGGCAAGAAGGTCCTTCACGCAACGCGGCATTAGAGGTGGATCCGTCACCACCGGCCATGAAGGCAATTAACAGTTTGCAGGGATCCAGAAGAGATTAAGCAGATTTGTGGCAGAGGAAGCCCATGACTGCTTATTAAATTGACCAACATCGCCTCTTCCTCAAGCCAGAAAGCCCCTGTTTCAGGGATAGCATTGGACCTATTCATAGCGCGGCACAGGTTTCAGCCTTGGAAGCAGGACCCGGCTATATTTGGTGCTCTGTTTATTTGCAGGCGCCCTGCACATGCATCAGCTGTGCTGGGTGGCAGCAAAATCGTACTGGGTAGGTAATCCTAAATTAGAAGGTAGTTTCACGTCCCACCTTCGTTCAGCCTGTCGCCCAAGAAGAAGAGTCCTGTAGTGAAAATTGGGATTTTCTGCTTTGGGGGTGCCAGCAGCTCCCATCCCTTCCCAGTACAGGGGTCGCAGGGCTGGGATGGGAGCTGGCTCCTTAGGGTGCTCGTTGTCAGTTATTGTTTTAGCTCATCTCCAAAAGGAGATGTCAGTGCAATGACAGCAACGGGCAGGACAGGGATCCGGGCGGGTGGCAAAGCAGCAAAGTGGAGTTTCTAACTTGGGGGCTTTCTCTATGCTCAAGATTTGCCTGCTGCAAATATCATAGAATCATAGAATCATCTAGGTTGGAAAAGACCTTTAAGATCATCACGTCCAACCATTCCCCTAACCCTGCCATCCCACCCCCAAACCCTGGCCCTAAGCACCTCATCTACCCATCTTTTAAATCCCCCCAGGGATGGGGACTCGACCCCTTCCCTGGGCAGCCCCTTCCAGTGCCTGACAGCCCTTTGGGGAAGGAATTGTTCCCCATGGCCAACCTCACCCTGCCCTGGCACAACTTGAGGCCGTTTCCCCTCATCCCATTGCCCGTTCCCTGGGAGCAGAGCCCGACCCCCCCCCCCCGGCTCCCCCCTCCTCTCAGGCAGTTGTAGGGAGCGATGAGGGCTCCCCTCAGCCTCCTCTGCTCCAGGCTGAACCCCCCCCAGCTCCCCCAGCCGCTCCCCAGCAGCCTGGGGCTCCAGACCCCTCCCCAGCTTTGTGGCTCTCCTCTGGACATGTTCCAGCAACGCAACGTCTTTCTTGTGGTGAGAGGCCCAACCCTGACCCCAGCATTCGAGGGGCGGCCCCCCCAGTGCCCAGCACAGGGGCACGGTCCCTGCCCTGCTCCTGCTGGCCACCCCACTCCTGATCCAAGCCAGGATGCTGGTGGCCCTCTTGGCCACCTGGGCACCCTGCTGGCTCATATTCAGCCGCCTGGCGACCAACACCCCCAGGGCCTTTTCCGCCGGGCAGCTTTCCAGCCCCTCTGCCCCACGCCGGGAGCGTTGTGTGGGGTTGGTGTGACCAAAGCCTTGCTGTCCCTTAGAGCAGCAAAAGGCTTGCGACGGAAAGCGTCAGGCATCCTTGGAGCAGCAGCCGGCTGAACTAATGAGGCTGCAATGTGATTAGTGCCTGCGACCCCCTACACCACCGCAGGTAGCGTGGCGGGACCCTGGGACATGGAAGCCCAAAACCAGGACACCTCCTAACCGCGGCTGACCCAGGGGGGCTTGTTCTGGCCATAGAGGCTGAGGGCTCCCAGAGGTCGGGGAGTGCGTGGCAGCAGGTAGGGAGCAGAAGCGGGGGCTCCTGCGTTCGGGGAGAGGGTGGAGAGGGGCTTCGGGGGGGTTGCCAGCCCCTCTCCCCCTGCCCAGAGGCAGCTCCAGATTTCCTCCTCCCGCGCCGCCCTCTCCAGATCCCTCTGCTTTCTGGCAGATAGGATTAAGCCTGACCTTCCGCCCCATCTCGGAGAGAGCCAAACCTCTTTCAGATCTAATTATTTTCCATTTTTGTTTAATTGTGCACATCCTGCTGCTGGCTGAGGAGAGCGGCTCCTGCCTGGGCTGGGGCAGGGAAGGGCACCCGGTCCCTCCCCAGCCGCGGGCTTCCAGATCAATGCTCTGTCTTCTTGGGGTTGTGATTTCAAACCCCCAAATCCCTTGGAGGTCTGAGGCAAGTATCTCAAGAAGCGGTTCTGACACCATCCTGTGTTTCTCCGGTGGTGACCTTCACGCTCAGCCAGGCCCCATGCGAGGAAGAGGAGTCCGGCCACAGCCATCTGCCTCCCTCCTCCTCCTCCTCCTCCTCCTCTGCACCCACTTTGCACCGGGCTCTGTTTCTTCTGCACGTATTTTGCTACCTAGTTCCTCCATACCAGTGGCACCAGCTTCTATTAGCAGTGCATTCCATGCCTTTTTTAAACGATCTTTTGATTTCTCAGCTTACCTGAGCTGCTGCAAAATCCCGCGGCCTCTCCCCGCAGATGGTGCTGGGCTGGGGTTTGGCTGTGCCAGCCTTAAAGCGCTGCCAGATCGCCCCAACGGCAATGATAAACCGTGGCGGTGATAAGGGAATGGGTAGCATCCCTCTGCTGGAAGAGGGGAGAAAATAAGATGGGTTTTTAACTCACCGGGCAGCTGGCTAGGATGTGGGGGATATAAATGGGACAGAGAAATCAGATTAAGCACGGCAGGAAGCTTTGCCTGCAGCAGTTACATCTGTGTATGGAAAATAGGGAGATGCTCTGGTGGACCTCGAGTCCCACGATGCTCATGTATTTTTTCCGACTTCGCTTAGGTTGAGCGTTGCTTTTCCAAATCCCATTTTCTAGCACCAGAACAACCTCACAGCATCTCCACAGGCACAGGAGCACACTCAGAGTACCAAAACCCACTTCTGCTGCAAACGAAGCGGTTCCTTCTCCACCAAAGCTGTGCCACGCCATCTCCCTTGCGCCTTTCGGCACAGCGGCACGAGATGGCTTGGGCACGCCATCAGCTGGGTTGGGCAACGCCATCGGCCGGGTCGGGAAACAGCTCTGGAGGAGGGGTGGGTCTGCAGAGAAGTAAATATCACTGCAGAAAGTTCCAGCGAGAGTCGTTGGCGTTTCCAGCAAGCCATCTAGTGGCTTCCTATTAAAACAGTTGCACGCCTTCAAACTGGGAAGGCGAAGCTGGAGGGGTGAGTGCTGCTCACCACCGCAGTTGTGTCGGGGAACTGATGTGCAGGGTTTGGTCCTAACTGGGAAAAGGCCCTACCATAACAGCCCTCGTCTGGGTCACGGGGTGGTGGAGTGGTGGAAGGGTTGGGTTAGTTGCTGGACGGCAGCATGGCTCTTCCCAAGAGTAAACCTGATGGTGATCCTACAGATGGAATTCCAGATCTTCATTTCACTGGTTACCCTACCTCAAAAACACGTGAAGGTTATAGGGATAATCAATGATTTAGAGCAGCTTCCTCTACCGTATGGATAGGAGACAGTAGAGATGGAGGGAGAATGTAAAGGTTTGGGGTTTTTTTAATAACATGAGAACTCGGGGCATCTCGCTTGGTGAAGTTTTGGGCAGTGGGTTTAAAGCAAGCAGGAGGAAGTCCTTTTTCACCAGACGGTTCAGTTGTGGCACCCTTAGGCACAGGGACTGAGAGGTTGAAGGCTTCAGAGAGGCGTTTGGTAAATGCTGGAGGAGAGACTGACCTGGGGCTGGGAGGCGTCGGTGGGGTGCTCTAGGTAGATCCTCAGCTGTCCTTGGCCGGAGTTTGTATAAGCTGTTCAGAAAAACCTCCGGTGATGGAGATTTCACAACATCTGTAGGCAATCTCTCCCTGGGCATCACTAGCCCGACCTGTAAGAGGTAGTTTCTTCATGCCCGACCTCATTCACCTTTGCTGCAATTCAAGCCTATTACTACAGTCCCCAGGGGACATGGGGAGCAGCTTGTCCACGCCGGTCTTCACCCCTCAGACGGATGACAGGCTGGCTGGTGCGGTTTTTACGTGCAATGTGGCATTTTGACTGATGTTCAGTCTTTGATGCTTCTTGACCCCGCCTGGTACAGCACAGTGATTTGTTCCCAACCTGCAGGCAGATGTTTGCCCCTACTTAATGCAGCTGTTTTCTCCCGGCTTTTCTCCAGATCTCAACGTTGTTTGACTTCTAATCCAGTTTTCTGGAGTGGTTTCATTTCTCCTAGTGTGATAGCTGCACGTTGAATACATTTCTCGCGTCACCCGTACCACCGATGACATACTGGGTAGTGTCATGGCCGGGACGCGTCTCCTTGCGCAGCACATCCTCCCAGTCTGATGGTGAATCACCAGTAACGACTCTCTCCGTATGGTTTCCTGATGAGTTGTGTGCCCACATTAGAGCACTTGCACCCGAGCGTGGTTCTCTGGTGCGCTGCTGAGGAAGCCATGTGCGGCAGCACCTCATGAATATCAAGATATACGGTGCTGACTGCTTCTCCAGCTATTCACAGGCCAGTTACTCTGTCGCAGAAGGAAATTAAATTGCTCTTGACAAATCGGTGTCGGCATTCACTTATCATCTTGTTATCTTCTAAGTGCTTACAAATAGGTCGTTTCATTATTTGTCCCATCAGTTTTCCAGGAGTTTGAGCTAAGTGACTAGTTTGTAATTCCCTGACTTTTCCTTTTGCATAGTTTTAAAGCTAAACCCTATGTTTGCTTTTCTTCTGGTCTTCTAAAACCTCTCCTATCTGTCGTGAGCTATCAGAGGAACAAGGGCTCTGGGGCTGCTTCAGCTCAGCCCTTCCCTCTGGGGCAGTTATCGGGCCAGGCTGGCGGGTGGACCAACACCCTGCTTTGGTTATTGCCCTCCTGCTGGGATGCTCCTTCCCTTTGCCCTCCGTGGCTCTTGCCTTTGTTAGCTCATCCGCATCTTGACCTTTTCCATTTTCCAACCAGTGCTTTGAAAAGTTTATCCACGTAGAGATTTTGTGTAGTATTTTGTGTAATCTGCCACGATACGGAAAATTTGGGCCAAATCATGACTTTGATTAACATTAGGACAACAACAGTGGAGCTACGTGGCCGCAGAGGTGGGTGTAATTCAGCTTTTTGAGTGATTTTTCAGGAGCGTCTGGTAACTCTCCGTGTCCAAGTTGGCACACCTTGCCGTGATCATGGGTTTTGGAGATGGGAGATGCTCACGCAGTGGCGTCACACATGCGGGCATCCCTTTGGCGTGTCGTATTTACCCCGCCAGGGTCTGTTTATGTCTTTATTAGCTCTGTTTGCCGACTTCTCAATTCTCTTCTTTTTTTTTTCTCTTCTTTTTCTATTCCTTCAACAGGAATCATTAACCAATGGCAACAGGAATCCAAGGATAAAGTGATTTCCCTATTGCTAACCCACCTGCCTTTACTGAAGCCCGGAAACATCGAGGCAAAAGTCGAATACATGAAACTCTTGCCTAAAATCCTGGCCCACTCGATCGAACACAACCAACACATCGAGGAGAGCAGGCAGCTGCTGTCCTACGCCTTGATACACCCTGCCACCTCCTTAGAGGACAGGAGCGCCCTGGCCATGTGGCTCAACCACCTGGAGGACCGCACGTCGGGTGGCTTCGGCAGCCAGAGCAGAGGTCGGTCGGATTCGGTGGACTACGGGCAGACGCACTACTATCACCAAAGACAAAACTCCGACGACAAACTCAACGGATGGCAAAACTCTCGAGACTCGGGCATAAGCGTCAGCGCTTCCAGCTGGCAGGACAAAAACCTGGCGTGCGAGAACGGCCATCTGCCCCTCTACTCCTCCTCCTCCGTCCCCACAACCATCAACACCATTGGCACTAGCACAAGCACCAGTAAGTACCCACGGGAGGCTCTGGGGACGGCCACCCATGGCTGCTCTTCACAGCATGGTCCCCCCCATCCCGCTAGAAAATACTGCTTTGCCATGGCTAGCAGAGGGGCTAGGTTCATCTGGGCCATAGAAAACACCTTTTTGGTTTTTTCTTTCCCTTACCTGCTTTTTTATTTCCTGCCTGCCTTGGGTTTGGGGTTTTTTTCCTGGTCCTGGGGGATTTTAAAGACCTGGCAGCTGGAGAGGAGGGAAAACCAGCCAAGCTGTAAGAGCAAAAAACGTGCATTATCGAAGGGAGCCCCTTTTATTTCATGTAGCTCCATTTAGGTTTGCAGTTTGTGTTTCAAGAGTTCCTAAAGCAAGCAGGGAGCTGATGCTTTGTGTCCAGAAGTGAGCTGCGGGGGACTTGAGGCAAGTCCAGAAGTGTCCTGGGGATTTACTGGGAGAAAATGGGATTGGGCCCCCGAAGCAACAGGCATCATTTTTGGAAGCAGGGCTGGGATCCACGATCTTCAGGGTATATCTGAAAACGTTCCCTTGTACCTGCAGCGCGTAGAGGTGTGAAGCTGGTGGTGATCAAGGGGTTTATACGCACAGTCCTCAGTGTTTTGCAGGAGGGTTGGGTAGCTCTTCTCCCGTGGAGGCCCTGCCAGGCTTTAATGGGAGCGGTGGATGGTGCAGAGCCCAGCCCAAGGCTTGGACACTCGGAGATGCTGCAGAGCACCGTGGCTGGAGATTTATCACTGGGTTTGCGTAAAGATGTAGTGCAGCTGCATCTGGTTTTTAAAGCAGTCGTTGATGCGTGCGAGCCATCCTTGGGAGAGGAGGAGCAAAGCATCTTCTCAGCGGGATTCAAGAGCTCCTCTGCCAACCCACTCCCTCTGTGGAGGGCTGTCCCCCCTGCCTTGTTGTCCCCTCGGGTCACTGTCACCATCGAGGCTGGATGTCCTCCTTTGCTTCGGGGTGTTCAGGAGGTCTCTCTCCAAGATGCTTGGCATCTCCCTAGGTACAAGGGATGCAGGGAGCGCTTCGGGGCGGAGAGGCTTCTTGCGGCGAGGGCACTGGCTTCTCTGTCAGCGTGTGGAAACCCACAATTAAATAGCTGAAAGCTTTAAAATGGTCACTTAAGGCTTCTGGGTTTTTCCCACTTCTGTAATCGGCGCTTTTTTTAGGTGGTGTTTCAAATCAATGACGATAAGAAACGCAGCTCCAGCACCCTGGTCCCTGCCTCTCCAGTGTCCATCCTTGCAGGCAGTGCTGCCTACTCTGCCACTTGGGGATTTAGCAGAAGGGTCTCAGCTTCTCTGAACACCATGCCCATCCCGTCCCCTATCTTTGAAGCCCTGGCTCCTGCTGCCGTGGGGCTGTGTGAGGTTCAGCTTCTCCGAGAGCCGGGTCCCTGCGCTGCGGAGGAGAGCGGTTCCAGGGTGACCAAGCTGCATGGGAAGGGCTTAACAAGGAGGCAGGGTGAGAAGAATCGTGAATGTATTTGGAATTAGTCTGTTAAACCTCTCCAGGGGTTATTTTTTGGGGGGGTTTTCCTTGTGGTTTTTGCCTGCCTGGCAGTTCGGAGGCTTTGCATGCCGGGGAGGCAGTGGGAAGAGGTGGCTTCAGAAGGGATCTGGTTCCTTGTGTTGAGAGCTGGAAGCAGGGGGGGGGGCTGATGGGTGCAGCGGGCTAATCATTGACGGTGGCTGGAGCTCCACAGGATGCCTTAGGTCTTGAAGGATGCTTTTCAAAAACCCCTTTGTGGTTCTTTGAGCCTTTTTGCGTGCGGACTTATCTTGTAGCAGGAGTAACAACCCACCTCTTGCCCCACAGGGTCCCCAAGTATCAGCAAAAGGTGCCAAAACCCCAGCAACATCCCAATTACTCAGCAGCGCCCAAGCTGCCACACTGCTGAGGTTTTTCCAAAATTCTCCAGAATTAGGTGTGTATGCACAGGAGTGTTTGTGGGTCTGTCAGCAGGGACTGTACAGCCCTGCGCTTCACCCTGGCCTTTTGTTGGAAGGCTGCATCCCTCCTCCATCTCTGCCGCTGGCTTTGCCGCAGCATCCCCTGCCGTAAGTCCCGGTGCGGCAGCCCTTGCGCGGTCCGGTCCTTCCCGGCATCCCGCAGTAGCTGCTCTTCGTGGCACCGGGGCGGCTCGCTCGCACCGTCTTGCTCTGAGCTGCAAGATTTATAGAGTCCATATTCAGGGAACCTTTTTCCCAAGCGTCACAGCAGGGCCAACACGTATTTCTAAGGCTGACTAGCTTTGCAGGGGCGTCTGAAGACATCTTCAGCCCAGTCTACTCCTAAATGTTAAGTTGGTGTAGCTCCTGCTAACATATTTTGGTGGCAAGCACGTTCCAACAACCTGCGGGCTGAGCTGGAGATGACCCGACCATGCTTCATGTGTTAGTTCATGAGCTTCCTTAACGCAATATTTGCTCGGACACAAGCACAGTAAGTCCACAGACAGATGCTAAAAAATAAACCCGGCTGTCAGCCTTCCTCCCAGCCCCTTGAGTCAATCAATACACCCATTAATCTTCTATTCCAAAGCAAAGCCCTCAAACCGTTACTGTTTGTTTAGGTTTTACTGTTATTATTTTTAAATTCTCCCTCTTACTTGGAGGTGTTTATCTGGGCAGGGGCTCAATCCAGCAACACCGTGCAGGGCCCAGCCTTCCCCCACCCGTCTCCGCAAAGGCACTGCCTGTTCCTCACGCCGAAATGGGGCAAAGTCTTTCCCGGAGGAGTAACATGGTGATCTTGCCCGAGGTATTTTCATCTGGTTATGTGGCATAATTAGGTGTAACGCTATTATGGCGTTGGGTTTAAATATGGGTAGGTGAAGCTCATGTGACAATTTGCTTTGCGCTGTCCTTGTCTTTGACTCGACCTAGACCCAGGCTTTGAGACGTGGTTCAGGCTTGGTTCATCTCTCTTAATGGTGCTGGCTGGTGTTAGCCAAGGTTTGAGGAGATGTCGCTGGAGTTCTCCAGCCTTTGCAGGGCTGAAGTGCTCGGAAGGCATCGCTCTGGATTTACCACAGTAATGGTGATCTAGGAGTGGGACCAGCGTCCTAAGTGATGGGTTTGGGTCTGGAGCGATCTGAGGATATGGACTGACCCAAAGCAATGGAATGGACCTCTAAAGGTGCCTTCCAACCCAAAACATTCTATGATTCTATGATTCTAAGTTCATGCCCATCCACTGCATCACCATTATGGGCTCTCTCTGCTTTCTCAGCCCATCCTGCAGAGCTTGAGCTGCAACTTTAAACCAAGCTTTAGTGTGCTGGGAGTAAAAGGTAGCCTCGGCGTGGGCTTGGGAGCGCGGGTGGGCAGGAGGCCAGAGCTGCTCCAGGCGCGGTGGGACAGGGTGAAGCCCAGAGCCCCGGCTCTGCGGCCGAGTCAGGCAGTGGTTGCAAAACTCCCGGGTTGCACAACGCCTTTGCAGTGGAGACGGGGCCTGGAAGCTCTGAAAGGTCAGAAAAAAGCAGCTTGCCTTTCAAAGCTGCAGACCAAGAGGTTCTTGCATGGGGGCTCCAGCTCCTTCCTTTCCCCTGTGTAATTGGTTCCACCTGAGCATGACCTGAGGGCAGGCTGGTTTGGGTTGTCAAATGGAAGGACAGCATAGCTTGACCCTGTGTTTTCCACCTGCTCAGAAGGGAATATGTGGAGAGGAGAAGGAGGGTCGGCTGTTAAATATGCTTGTCCAGCGCTGAGAAGGTGGGGTGCAGGTACACCGCTCTGAATTGGACTGTAAAGTCTGCGAGCAAGAAAAGAGAAAGAAAAGCTCAAGGTTTGGCAGGAGCGATAGCAACTCCGGTTGGCAATAGCGAGCCTGTTGAACCACGGCTAAAGGTGAGAGAGAGCAGATTAAAAAGGTGGTGGAGCTCTTCCTCAGGTCATCGGGGAATTGAGGTGGAAGAAACAACACCAAGAAAGCACTTGTCATGAACAGTGCGTGGGTTTCCTGACTCTTCCTCCCCTACACTGTTGTGCAACAGCTCACTGCCTACCACTGGGGACAACCCTGTCATCATACCCAGTATCCAAACTGAGCCTGATAGCAGGATAACTGCATGTTTTAACCCCCAAGACCACGCTGATTTGTGTTGGATTTAATAGAATCACAGAATCACAGACTGGTTTGGGTGGGAAGGGACCCCTAGAGGTCACCCGGCCCAACCCCCTGCAGAGAGCACGAACACCTTGAACCAGACCAGGTTGCTCACAGCCCCGTCCAACCTGGCCTGGAATGGTCCCAGGGATGGGGCCTCCACCCCCTCTCTGGGCAACCCCTGCCAGGGTTTCACCACCCTCACTGGAAAGAATTTCTTCCTTACATCCAGTCTAAACCTCCCCTGCTTCAGTTTAAAACCATCCCCCCTTGTCCTGTCACAGCTGGCCCTACTAAAAAGCTTGTCCCCCCCTTTCCTNTAAGCCCTGACCGGCCGCACTCAGCTCTGCCCGCAGCCTCCTCTTCTCCAGGCTGAACACCCCCAACTCTCCCAGCCTGGCCTCAGAGCAGAGGGGCTCCAGCCCTCGGAGCATTTTAGTAGCCCCCCTCTGGCCCCGCTCCAACAGGTCCATGTCCTCCTTGTGCTGAGGGCTCCAGAGCTGGATGCAGCACTGCAGGTGGGGTCTCACCAGAGCAGAGCAGAGGGGCACAATCCCCTCCCTCAACCAGCGCATGGTTGGCTTCTGGGCTGCCAGCGCCCATGGCCGGCTCATGTCCAGCTTTTCATCCCCCAGCACCCCCAAGTCTTTCTGGGCAGGGCTGCTCTCCATCCCTTCATCCCCCAGCCTGTATGGATACCGGGGGTTGCCCTGACTCAGGTGCAGGACCTTGCACTTGGCCTTGTTGAACCTCATGAAGTTCACAGAGGCCCACCTCTCCAGCCTGTCCAGGTCTCTCTGGAGGACATCCCGTCCTTCTGAAGGGCAGCTTGCAAGTGCAACGCTCTCCTCTGCATAGATTTGCAACGACACCTGAAGGGGACTGTGTGTCCTCAGCATATGTTTGACTTACGCAGGGTGACACGTTTCCTCCTGTGCAAAGTTAGCAACACGTGCTGGTTTTGCTTGCTCAAAAATGAAGAGTGTAAAAGTCTTAATAAGGTTCCAACAGTGAAGCAAACAAATGTGCTGTTCTTGCCGGGGGGTGATTAGCTTTTTACTCGGGAATTGCCTTCAGAAACTTGTTCCTCAGTTGGCTGGTGCTGTGTGCTGAGACTTGGTACCCTGGCACTCATCCTGCCAGGTGGGGACACCTCTAATGTTTGCCTTTTTTCTCTTTTACCGATGGACTGAGAAAAGCTCGTTGGCCTTTATTACACTTGAGCTTTTCAGCGGTGGTGGTGGGGCATTTGTTGTCTTGCTCATGGCCTCTAGTGTTGCACGTAGCCATCGGAGAACACTTCTAGGAGTCACCCACTTTGCCAGGGTCCCATCACTACAATACCCTGCTTATTCTGTAGCTTAAAAACAGAGTCGTTGTACATAAAGGTAACATGTGAGCAGAGTTGTTTTTCAAATCCATGCAGAATATGCACAAATACAACAGCAAATGGGACTGAGAGCAAAGGCAACATAGAATCATAGAATCATTTAGGTTGGAAAAGACCTTTAAGATCATGAAATCCAACCGTAATTTTCTACTCCAGCTCTGAACAGCAGATACAGATTTTCTGCCCGCCCTCTATAAATTCAAAGCACTTGGCCCCTGTGAGATGTGGTCGACAGCTCTGCAGACCATCACTCAGCAAGCAAGGAGATGAACGGTCACCTGCCCTCAGCCTGGAAGCCATCAAACATTGGAGATGGTAGCAGTGGTGGAGGACAAGAGTGATGGCTTTTGAGGTGTCAGCAATGGTGGGGGAAATCTGCTACTGCTCTTGAGTGGTCACCGCAGAGCTGTGTCTTATAGCCAACGTCCCTTCCTGCTGTTGAGGCCGCTCCATTTGCCATGTTCCTCACCCTCTGGTTGGCAGGGAGGTGTCCAAAATCAAAACAGAGCAAGCTGTGCCCATTCTCTGGGAGCTGGTCTGCTGGCCAGGATGGTTTTAGTTGGTGGGCCAGCTCTGTGTGCTCATCCCACCATCAGCCCAGCTCCCACGCTGCCCAGACCTGGTCTTCAAGCAGGAGCCATCCTGCCCTGGGACCAGAGCAGTCCCCGAGGTGGTCGCTGGCTGGTCGGGTGCAGAGAGGGAGACTGCTCCCCCCAGGTCTGTGGGATCCAGGCATGCAAGATATGGGCTGGGAAAATGGATTTGTCTAAATGGAAGAGATCAGGGCGGGCCTATTGTACAGTCCAAGTAATAAGTGATGGGATGAGAGGAAATGGCCTCAAGTTGCACCAAGGGAGGTTTAGATTGGATATTAGGAAAAGTTTCTTCACCAAAAGGGTTGTCAAGCATTGGAACAGGCTGCCCAGGGAAGTGGTGGAGTTCCCATCCCTGGAGGAATTTAAAAGTCGTGTAGGCATTCTGCATAGAGACATGGTTTAGTGGTGGAATGGCAGGGTTAGGGTAACGGGTGGACTTGATGATGTTAAAGGTTTTTTCCAACCTGAATGATTCTATGATTCTATGATCTCTGCTGTGCACTTGCTCCCAAGGGCTCAAGGTG
>JAKFQP010001003.1:10608-22138 GCA_023375905.1 Nycticorax nycticorax
GTGGCCTTTAGTTGTTACTGTAACACAAATAATTAACTAATGAGGGTGGCGAAAAGCAGGCTGAGTTGCAAAGAGGGAAATGTTATTTTTCCCCCCCATACCTCCACAGGGCTGTGGACGCAGCTTTAGCGCACCTAAAGCTTGACTCCCCCCCTTGTTCACTCAGGATTTTCTCCATGGGAAGGCAAGCCAGCACTAAGTTAAAAGGTGGCTTCCAGGGCCTGGTCCCCACTCTTATTCCCCCCTGCCTGCTCATCGGTGCTGTTCTTGTTTTGTGCCTGGCAATCGGCTTCCTGAGTGAGCAAAAGAAGCGTTCACGTATCCGCAGAGGGAGCTGTTGCAGAGAAGTTGTGACGCCTTCCCCAGAGGAAGAGACGAGCCCCACACCATGGTTCCATAGGAAGGGAAGACGAAGAAAGGGATTTTGTTTGGTTTTGGAGAGGGGAGAAAATCCAGTGAGGGATGTGGGATTTCTTTCTGAGGGTGCCCTAATGCTTCCCCTGGTGTAATCGTCTTCCCTGGGTATAACGATTCTCTTGCAAAGCAGCTTGCCATCAGAGGAGCTTGAGATGCCAAAACAGAAACAAAAGCTTCTGTGTGGAGCCTTTGTTAATTGATGGGAGGTAAACTTGGAACAATCGACAGAAAATTCCCTGCCGACTACCTGTGGGATCTGCTTAGTGTCCCGCCAGAGCCTGGTAGCCATTTCCATGATTCCGAGCTTTTTCTAATGACTACTTTGCGCTGGTTTCCTGCCGGATGCTTCCATTGGAAAGCTCTGGCTGCCCCGTCTTTCTTCTCTTGAGGCCTTTTGCCTCAGAAGTTACAGGTGGAGGGTGTGGAGCGCTTTGCCGTACTGTTTGGCTCTGGGACTTTGTGCTTTCTGAGCAGGACTTGCTCACGTGAGCTGGGGGTGCCCCGTTACGCTGTCTGGCTGGAGCTCAGGCGTGAATCCAGGAGATTTGGGGACCTGGAGAGTGGGTTTGGTAGAGCAGAAAGGGCCGCGGGCATCTGTGTTTGGTGCGAGAGGTCCTTAACCCCTCGTGATGGGAGCTGGCACCGAGCTTCTGGCTTCCCTCGTTACCTGCCCCGGGGCGACGGTGGGAGCGCGGCCTCGTCTGCGCTCGGGCTGAGAGGTAAAGGCAGGATCTCCCCAGAAGCGCCTGCCGTCGGTCCGGATGCTGCCTCCCGAAAGGCAGAGGGGAAGAAGCGTGAGTCCCCACCGGGGTCCTGATGAAGTGTCACTTGGGTCCATATTGGTCTCCCACTGTCACACGGCCTTGTTCTGTGTGCTTGGGGCCTTGGTGTTTGTCTCCCTTATTGCAATGCTCCGTTAATAACGCAGTCGGCGTGCACGGGGCCAGCAAAGCGCCTGCAGCCCCTCTTAACTCTCCGACACGATCTGCCCGAAAGTTGTGTGTGGCTCCAGTGGCTGATCTGCTGTGTATCACACGTACGTGGCCACAGTGACGTCCGCTGAAGTTACCAGCGTTTCAGGTTTGCCAGACTGAATTCCTCTGGCAGGAATTGTCTAATGCATAAGGTTTTTTTTTTATTTTTTTTTAATTGTAGCTCACTCTTCAAGGGGCATTTAAATATTTAATGATTTTTCTGAGCCGTGCAGCCCCTCAGCAGAAGATTCTTTGTTGGATTCAGGACAAAGGGGCTCTAAAGGTGACTTGCAATCTGAAGAGGATGTATAAGCACTGCGTTTTTAAAAACCAATGCATCTGGCAATTAAAATGTAGGGCTTAATGATACTTTCAAGCTCTGCTTTGGGATATCAGACCTGGCGATGAGCTATAATCAAAGAAAAAGCTGAGGGAGAGGGGAGGGTTTCGGGTAGGACTCCAGTAATCCCATTCACTCTGTTTACACTGGAGGAGGTGAAGGATGTTTTCACCACTTCAAGTGGGGCAACGCGAGGTGACGGCATCTGCTCTATTTGCCGTCATTTTTTCCTTCCTTCTTTTCAAAAACTGATTTTTAGGTGCTTTGATAAAATGTAAAATTTAATCTAGAAGACACGCGTGTGGCCTCTTAAATACGAAACGACCCTTGGCAAGTCGGTGAGGCTCTTCCAGATCACAAATGCTGGCAAATAGAATCTAAAAATAGTAGCAGCGCAGACAAAATTGCCCAGGACAAGCCTACACATGTGAGTTTCCATCGCAGCTGCCCCTGAGCGGGCTGGGGAGGGGTACAGGGAGCTTTGACTGGATGGGGAGAGGAACGGGAGACCCAAGTGCAAAGAGGTCTTTGCCTCAGGAAAGCAAAGTCCGGCATCCAGCTCCAGAGCGTTTCACTTCTGCCGATTTGCTCCGCTGGCATCGCTGCATGCAGCGTCAGAAATCCCGCCAGCGATTCCCAGCTTAATCTGGAAAGTGAGTATGGAAAACAGCGTGTGTCCCGTCCCGTCCCCCCCCCAAATTCTGCACCGCAGCCCCCTCCTGAAGAACGCAAAACCTGGTGGTCGGCTCTTTTATGTTGTTTGAGGATCTCTGAGCTCTGCGGGTGGGGTTTTGTAGCATCATCAGGATAGATCCAGAGTGTTTTGCCATCTGAACCACATAGTTTTACCGAGGCACAATAAGAGGTGGCTGTGTGAGAATAGCTAATGCCCAGTTGTGCTCCGCATAATGCGTTTGGCGGAAGAACAATAAATGCGTGGATTTAAGCGGAATATAGACAGCTAATTATCTCCGAGGTTAAATGTTCAGTCGCTCCTGAGGAAATACTGCAAACCCCAAGCCCCAAGAGTGATATTAAGAAACTACTTTTTTTTTAAACCCTAAAATGGTTCTTTGTATTGTACAATTCTACGATCCTTCATCCAGTACCGTGAAAGGACTTGTCCAGGATAGAAAAAGAAGCGGCTTTGTGCCGGCAGGGATTTGGCTGCGGGCGCTGGGGTTGGACCTTCCCAGACCTGGGCTGGGAGAGGCGAGGAGGCCGCGCTCCTCCTTCCCCGCTGCTCTGACCCAGCCATTGTTTTGGGGAAGGAGCTTCTGAAAGGCGATTGTCTTGATTTGAAGGGGGCGGGGGGGGGGGAAAGGGGGGAAAAAAAAAATAATATCCAAGTTACGGTCAGGCTTGTGCTGCGCTCGCTGCCGAACAGTGCGCTTCCTTCCTGTCAGATGCGGGGTAATAAACCTGCCTGGCTTTGATTAAAACGCTGGCCTCTTGTGTTTCGGGGTCTGTTTCAGGGCAAAAAAAGTTAATTCTTGGAATGGAAACGACCGAGGCATCTGTTGAACCTGAGAGGTGAATGGGCTTATTTTGGCCTGCCATAACTTAACAGGTATTTGCCAAAAGCTACCCAAATCTCAGGGTTTCAGGGCTGCATCAATTCCCCGGGGATTGAGTGGAGATCTGGGAAAAACCAGGCTGTGCTCGTGCCGTGAGTCGGGGCTGGCAGTGCCCGGTGAGGGCAGTAGGAGCGCCGGTGTGTCAGCATGTTCCCAGGGATAATATTAAACCTGCCTCTCTGAGTTTTGTTCCGTGACAGGTAGAGTTAGTTCCTGAATTTCTAGTCTGAATTGTCCCTCTTTTTTTTTTCCGGAACACGCTATAAAATCGAGTTAATTCCCTTCTTGCGTGATTGCGTTACGGGGCGGGGGGGGAAGCGGTCCAGTGCTGTCGGTAAACACTCGGGTCCTCTGAGGTGCTGGAGTCTTGGAAAATGGATTTTTATTTGAGAATGATTATAAATTACAAACAGGACAATTTATTCTCCTGAAATGCTGTTGTGTGTACTCACAGAGACGACTCTTCCGTGCTTGATCAATGAGATTAAAATAGCTTGGTAAGGGACTACTTAACTCAAAAGCCAATTAGCCAGATGCTACTGGATGGTGTGAATTATGCTCCAGCCGGGCGTGAGGTGGCCGCTGGGGACGGCCCACCGCGCCGCCTGCCCGAGATCCCAAACCAGCCGTGGTAACAACACCCCCAAGAAGCAGATTTATATCCTTCAGAACTCCAGATTTCTCAGCAAAAGCATCTTCCGTAGACTAATAAAATAAAAAAAATCCAGACAATTTTCTCACTGTTTATCATCTTTTCCTTCAAATAGGGAGCTATCGAGTTCCGAAAGTTTGCCGAAATCACCCACCTACACGGAGCAAGAACAGCACGGCAAGCGAGGGCCGCGGGTGGGGGATTTAGCGTCATTTCTTTTTTGACTCGCTGTCTGTAAAACATCGAGCGTTTTCCTTCTTGCTAAATGAGATGCGATGCGCTGATGCTCGTGTGTTTAACGGTAACGTGCATTGCCAGCGTGATTTGGAAAAGTTTTATGTCGTCAGCTGAACGCCGGCAGCTCTGGGAGGCGTTTGGTTGCTCTGTGACAAGAGGGAGCTGGGTTTCTGCAGGTTGTATCGCTCCCCCGTTAGTTCTGTTATAACTCCAATATTTTATTTTAATCCTGCAGGTAGATTTCTTGACATTCTTGTATCGATGCTTTACTGTCTCTACAGACGCGCTCGGCGTGCTGCGTAAGCCTTATATTGCCCTTATCGGAAGGAGCTCGCCGCCTATAACGAGTTTATTTGAACTTGCCTTAACCTTTGCTATTTCACCAGTCTTGAAATGTCCACCTGGGTTTTACAGATGCCCGCGTGCGTTGCAGCCGGCCTGTTGGAGGTTCCCAGCTCACAGCCGTGTCGAAGCTGCCGGCCAATCTGCCGTGAGGCTCCGACACGAGCCGGAGCTGCTTTTGCCTGTCTGCCTCTGGATTCTTACCCTGGGGCATATCGGGGGGAATATTAATTGCACCATCGAGGAGTAAAGATTTGCCATTCTATACTCATCAGCTGCGTTGGGGTGGGGGGGTGTTCCCAAGTCCGTTATTTTATTACTTTTGCGCTTAGCATTTAGCTTGCCAAAGAGTAATTCAGAACCTGCTGCACATTGTCTGCTTCCCCCCAAGACTTAATTACTGTTTATTTTTCCTCCTTTGAAGTGGGCAAAACTGTATTTCTCGGGTGATAAGGTGCAGCGCTTTAAGGCCTTTTTTGAGATTTCCTGGTAACTTTACGGGTACCTTCTGTTTTTTACAGCTTGTGTCAAGCCTCTGCCGGGATGAAGCGTTCCCGCAGTTATTTGCTTTTTGGGGATGTGTACATAGAGGCACTTTTTAAGTGTTCCTGTGCTTCGCAAATTAAGCTTGAGACAATGCATGTAAAGTACTCTCAAGCGCGACGTTGTTTCAGTACCTGTGCGCTTCCGCGCTCCTTCCGGATTAAAGCAACCTTGTCTTTATTTAAAAAATGAAATTATAAAGACGATGCGAAAGCACAGTTGTGGGTTCGTCTTTTTTTTGGTTTTGTTTTTTAAACTCTGAGCAACATATTCCGAAGGCATTTAGCGCTGGTATCATAGGTCAGTGTGTGAGCATTTTCCTCCTCTGTGACCCAACGTTATCTTAAAATCGCAGGAGGCCCCGGAGGTTCCCGGCAGCTGGATGGCTGCGCTGCCTGCGGAGCGTTTCCTGGTTGAGGACACAAAGCAGTCAGGCAGGGAAGTGAAACTTGGGTGTAATCGTGCAAACCAGAGCACATCGGCCACGCCAGCACGGCCGGCAGAGCTCAGAGCTCGACCTGCCGGCAGTCTCCAGGCGTCCAGCTCGGGGGCCGCTCGCATCCCGATACGGCAGCTTAATCCTTCGCTAAATTCTCCGGCTTCTCTATTTTTGAGCAGAGTTTCAAATGCCATGGTTTTTATAAGGTGATATTTAGTGCCTCGAGGCATCCAAACGAATGAAGGCGTTTTAATTCGGAGGGTTGGAGGTGGCGAGGCAGGAGTTTGTAGCCACCTCTCGTGCTGGGACTCTGTTTGCAGGTAAAAAATTCTTTTCCATGGTCTTTTTTTGCGCAGGCAGCAAGCCTTGACTCTGCCTCGGATTTAGACTGCTAGGGCCGCGGGTTAGGAATAAGTTTTGAACTCCTGTGTCGCTAATGAAGGAAAATCCTAATGATGGGAAACGTCTACTTTTAAATCAAAATAGGCTTGTTATGACCCTGGCGACGAACCCGAACCCCGGGGCAGTGTTACGGGTCCGCGTGTCGCTGGAGCGTTTGCTGCGTTCATCAGACCTGTAAACCACATCCCTAAAAAATAAACCGGGTTGGGGCAGATGGGAGTCAAACTTCTAATTATTATTTTGGGGGCAAATGAGATGCGTGTTTCTCAGTGCTGTCACTTTGTTTTCACGCGCCTGTGGCTTTTGCTGAAATGCATGAGGTTTCCTGATGTTTGCTGAAATATTTTGTGTCCTCATTAACCTGCATTGTACATATTGAGAGGGCGATTTTGGTGGGTTTTCCCCGCTCCACTGTGAACGCGGCTTTGAGATTTTGTAACGGGGACCAGATCCTTCCCTGGGGTGAGGCGGGTTTGCCGTGGCGGAGAGGTCTCTATTGTTTCCTTACCTTGTGTATCCTGTTGTTCTTTGTTTAACCTGTCATCCTACTTGATGTGGTGCCTGCCGCCCCTGCTCGCGCCGGCTCCTGAAACCAGGAGCGCCGGGAGCACAGGGACAATACGCGTATGTAACGCCGCATGGAGCTGCCCCGGCACCCTCGCGGTGGGGGGAGGCTTCTGGTTCGTGCTCTGTTGAAATAAGCAGAGAAAGCCTTGAAAATTTGTACGCTTTTGGGTGCTGGCAGCAAAGGGAATTTTGCCTTCCCTGGGATGCTGGTTGTGTTCACACACAGGAGATCTAAGAGTTCACGCTGTCACGAGGGCTGTCACCGAGCGTAGGAAACGCGCTCCCGGTCCGCTTTGTCCGGTGGCTCTTAAGTCTGTAAATGCTGATATTTGTGTACATTTAATTTTTTTTATAATGGATTCTAAACCTCCCCGCTCCTACTGCTTGCACGCTTAAGTGACGGTGTCTTATGGTAGCTTTGGATTAAGCCTGTTGAAACCGTACCGCATCTGTAGGGATCTTGTTGCTTTATATTTTTAATGTTTTTTTTTTTTTTTATGGTTCGTTGTTTCACCACGCTGTTAAACACAACACAAATTTTAAAAAGCAGGAGGGAGATGGCTCTGAGAAGCTGGGAGTCTCGAGGTGCGCCTTGGCTATTATGGCAACAATTTTCTTATTTCCTTCCTTTTGTGTTTTTTTTCCTTTCTTCTTTCTTTTTCAGAACCTGAAAAGACTGACACCGACTGCTGCCGTCAGGCTTCGTGACAAGAAGTTGCTTTTCAGAGGCAGGAGCTGTGGTGCTCCGCTGGCCTGTCAGCAGATTTCTGACAACTCCAGACCCCCTTTGCCCTCGCAGCTGGGATTTTGCCGTCCCAAACCAGATATCTGCCGTTTCCCGCGTTGGTACAAGGCGCTGTGCAGACCGTGGCTGCCAGCAACGTTGCTCAAGGGCGAGGACTCTCTTCTTTTTTTTTTTTTATTTGTTTTCCCCCCCGCCTGTGTAGCTGGACGTTAGAGCAAACACGCTGAGATGTCTAAAAAGCAAAATACAAAAGGTAAGATGCATGTGGACGCGATGCGATCAAATGCCAATAAGCAGCACTATCGATTCCAAAGTTATCAATTAGGAAAGGGGTTAATTGCTCTCGCTGTACTGCTCTCCTGGCTGCTGCTGTCACCTGACAGCTCATTGTTGCTCTCCTGCTGACATCCTATAACCTGTTGGGTTTTGTGACATTTTTAGTCGCATTTCAATTGTCCAGATGGACAGTTCTGATCTCACGAGTTCTTGTGTAATGTTAATACTGCACCACTGCCACAGCCAGGCAACAGGGGGAAAAAATATCGTTTAGTTACAGAGCCAAACTTTTTTCTTTTCCTGGGGTCCCCAGGTGGTTCACGACTTCCCCTCCTGGGCATGGCCGGGATGACCTCAAGTGGCATCTGGGTCTCGGTTGGAATTAACTCTACCAAACCTTTGTCCTGCTCCCGAGGCAGCCCTCAGCCGCCCTCTCGGAGCGCCCTGTGGACCCTGGGGTTTCGGGGCAGGCTTCTGCCTTGGACCTGCTTGTGCCGTCTGCGGCAACCGCTTGCTGGGAACCCAGTTAAGAAAGAAGCCATTGAATCGAGGTGGGATAGCTCAGCTCAGGCCCTCGCCTCTCGGGGATGCGACTCAAACTAGACCTATTTAAATCTTCCTTAGGGATAGGTACGGCAGAGCAGCCAGTGAGTTTGCGGGAGCTTTTTCCCTTGCTTTGTCTTCAAGTGCAGGCTGGTTCCCCTTTTTTTTCTGCCATCGCATGTTAAGTGGCAAAGCCGTCCTGGTGTCAAGCAGCTTATTTCAGCGAGGGATCTTATTTGTTGCGTGTGAAACATTAATTCCAAAGTGTGTGTGTGTAGGGGGGAGAAGGGGGGGGGTTGAGGGTTATGGTTCTCTTTTTATTTGAACTGACTACTAATTAATAATTTAGGGCGAATGGGTTTGACAATTCACATCCTCTACCTCAAGAGAAGAGCTTTTGTTCTCTGTAGATTTTTTTTTTTCCCTAGCAGCTTTGGCATAGAAACGGTGTCTACCTGAGGAGCCCAGCCGTCCTTTGACAGCTAGATCCATCCATGATTTGAAGCAATTAGTAACAGTTATGGGAATTATTGTATAGGATAATTTTTGAGTGATTTTTTTTTTTAAACCGCTCTTAGAAGCCTTGGTACAAGTCGTTAAGAAATTGGCTTCTCTCTGATGCTGGAAACGGAGGTCAGCAATCGTCGCTGAGTGCCTGTGGAGACAGAAACACACCTTGAAACAGCAGAAAGGTTTAGGTAGGGGAAGGGCGAGAGAAATCTGTGGGAGACAACCAGGGGAAAACACGGGAAGCTGTTACTCATAGGGAATTCGGGGGGTTGGCAAATCCCCAGCCGAATGAGAAAGCCGGCGCGATTGCCGCTCTTGGCGTTGTTCGGCAGAGTGTGTTGGAGAGAGGAGCTGCTGGGAAGCGCTGGCACGTATTGGGTTCCTACAGAAGAGTAAAGGGATCTGGGACATAAATATTTGACACCGAGCAGGAATGCAGAGTAGGCTTTAATTCGCTCCGCCACCGGGGATATAAAATATGCCCTGCTTTGTTAAGCAGGCTCGTCTCCGGTCCGCGCTGCGGTGGCAATGTGGACGTAAGGGAAGGTGAGAGTTAAAGCTGCAGACTCTTCTGGCTGTGCCCTGTCCTGTTTGGACTGTGATTGAATTTTCAATTACTACTTTGCTGGTGCTCTAGAATGTTAATGTAGTCTGCAAATATTTTCCAGTCCTCGGTAAAGGAGTGTACCTTGGCCAGGTAAGGAACGTCTTTCCAGTTCCTCTTTCTTCCTGGAGGCAAAACAAAGCCCCTTGTGCAGCGTAACAAAGGGCTGGTGTGACACATTGAGAAGGAGGGAGTGAGACGGAGCTATTTTTGATAACACAGCAGTTCTGAAACCGAATCAGAAGCCCACCTGTTTGTTCTTCCAAGGGCCGCAGAACAGAGCGAACATCTGAGCTACTCGGAAGGGTATTTTTAAGTCTTGCGAAAATGTATATGCAAAGTTTGGGCACAGAATTGTGTACTACTCCTGAACATTAGTGCCTGTAAATAACTCCTTACTCCAAAGGTCTGTGCTGAGGAGAAAACTGCTCGGCCTCTGAACCAGTCATGCAGTTGTCCCCATTCAGGATCCCAATGCACGTGTCCACGTGTAGGTGCGTGTCTGGGTTCTGCTGGGCGGCTTGTTTCAGCTTTAGTGTATTCTGTAAGGGGTAATCTAGAATTTCCAAGGAAAGGCAGCCTCAGTGATGCCAGATCTCTGAATAAATCCTTCCCCAGAGCCTAGCAGGTTTGTTGGTTTGCTGCTATCTGAGGCAATCACGGATTCTTGGTGCTTCTGTTTTTTCCCCCAACACGAAGCATGTGCACGCACTCCCTCTCATCCCCCCTTCCGACACGATTAATTGATTGGAGTGAAAGCAGCCACCAGGCTCAGGAATGACTGGTGACCCCAGGATACAAAGCAATCACATAAATCTCGCTTCCATCGGACATCAGCCACGGTTTTAGGCATGCCAGGTTCCTGAATAAAAGAGCACTTGGGCTCCTGCTCATCTGGATATGTGAAGGAGCCATTTGAATTGATGGAAAACTGTCCTACATGAATTTGGTAAAGGCGAAAGGTCTCTGGCAGCGGTCACTGGGTCCAGCTGGAGCGGTGTGAAGCAGCAGGGAGCCTGCACACCCAGAGCCTTGACAAAAACCCCAAATGGGGGAGAAAATTCGTTTTAAGCTCATGCTTTGATTAACAGAGGGGATACGGCTCCGTGGAAACCCGGGTTTTGCTGATTGGGGTGGTTGCAAGCTCTTTGCTCAGTCTGCGTCCGGGTAACTTCTGGCCGAATCAGCAAACCGGGAGATTGCGGAGTTACGCTGCAGGGCAGCGCTTGCTGTGAGTTGCGTTGGGAATGCAGAAAGGCAAACGCCGGGCGTGTGTTCTGTAACCCGATAAATCGGATCCAGGCTTGTGCCTGAGCTCGGGCGCGCTACGGGGCCGCGGGTGATGTCAGGAATTCACGGGAGCTTCAGCTGCGTCGCCGCTGAGCGTGGTGCTCTTGGAAGCGCACAGGTTTAATTTAATTCTTTTTTTTATGTGTGTAGATGGAAATTAGACGGGAGGGGGAAGACAGTGTCCAGCAGTCTGAATTACCTTAACGGCTCTGTTGGGCTTCACTCCGCTGAAAGCCGATTGCCTCGCTTCCCCGCTCGTCCGCCCGAGGGGAAATGGCAGCGTCCGTACGAGTCCCTTTGCCTTTGTGGCAAAAAATACCCGCTTTTTGGGTTGGGCAGAGGTAGTACCTGGTTTTAGCAGCGTAACTTTGGGGCATCTTTTAGTTGATTTGCAAGTTCATTTTTATTTCATATTTAATTTCTTCCCCCCCCGCCCCCTCTCTTCCAAGACCTTAAATGGGTATGGCCATATGTTGGGAAGGTGGCCTGCGTTGCTGTGATCGAATGATCGCGGACGCATCTGATCGGCTGGGTGGCAGCAATGCATCGGGAAGCTTGGAATTCGCTCACCTGGGAATGTGCCCGGGTGGCAAGTGGGGACAGAAACAGAGTGAGGATGGCTTGGTCACCCAACAGACCCCCCCCTCAAATCCCCCCAGAGTATTTTGGGGAAGGGGAGGGCTTGGGGTGGTGCGTGGTAGCGATGCTCTTCCCCCTCGGATCGTGGAGAAAGTTGGTGTTTCTGTGTATTTTCCTGATGAAAATTCAATGAAATGTTGTCTCAGCAGCAGCAAACTCAGGAATATTGATTCGAAGCCCAGTTTAGCCCTTGCTTCTCTCTAATTCGTGGGGAGAGAGCTTAGTGTTGGTACCTCTGCTGCCTGTTAGCCAGGACTGTTCTTACAAGAGAAAGAAAAAAACCAACCCACCAGCGGGTGTATTGATATAATTTGTAAGGAAAAACGCGTCGCGTGAGACGCAAAATGCAGCCCGCGGCGGCCTGTTTGCCTCCAGCGCCACGCCTGATGCCCGGGGCGCCCCAAAAGCTCCCACACTTTGGTGGAAATCCTCA
>JAKFQP010001003.1:22237-37392 GCA_023375905.1 Nycticorax nycticorax
GTCCTGGGAAGACACATTAATTCCTGCCCCATCACCTCTGCAGTCCTGGGCGCAGCCGTCGCCCGGTTCTCCCAGCGCCCAGGCTGCTGAAGATGTTGGTAATTAGAGCAAATTGGAGATGCTCTGAGCGAGCAGCGCGGTGCCGTTTCTTTAAGAGCGTTTTATTTCGCATTAGCCGAGGTCTCCCGCGCGATCCCTGGGAGAGCCGGCGCGGTTGCCGTTGACCTGAAAAGCCACCGACTCTATAAATGTTTCACGGTTTAACTGAATCCTGATTTCACTGAGCTTTAAGCGTACACGCTGTCCAGTTCCCCCAAGCCATCCGCCTGTGAGTGTCCTGGCTGGGGCACAAGGGTGAACCTGGCGTTTGAGGCACGATTTATTTTATTTTTAAAGCCGCTGTTTTACTGTGCAAACCTTCCGTGAGCTGGCACGTGGGCGTGGGGGGGTTGGGGTGCTGGGTGGGTTCGGAGGAGCTAAATGCGTACGTGTGATCTCCCTGTACGCGTCCCTGAAGTGCGCTCCGGGACGCTGGTGGGGACGAAGCCTGGATGGCTGGCGGGCTGGTGCTTTTATTCCTTCTCTGTCTCTCCTGATGAAACGGCTGCCTGCAGCAGCTCAAAAGTCAGGCAGGGCTCGGCTCAAGGGGGAAATGGTGGCCCCTGTTGTGACGCCCTCGAGGTGTTGGGTACAAAGCTGTTTTATTTCGTGTGTCCCAGGAAGCCCGGCAGGCTTTTGTTAGGTCTGGAGTTTTAATTCTTGCACGTGTTCCCTACTGAAAGGACTAACGAGAAGAGTTACGGGAGGAGTGGGTTGGTATTTGGTAGGGTGGCTTCTTCCCAGCCTCGTTAGTGTTTCTGTTTAAGAGATCCTGCGGGGCTAGTCCAGTGAGTAGCACCGAAACACAGAAGTGAATGGTTTGGGATGAATGATTTCTTACCACCCCGTTCTTCTGGAGGACGCGGTTATGAACAGAGAAGCCGTTAAGGCCGTTGGCGTCATCTCCGGGGTTTATCACATCGAATCAACAGGGCAGCGCCGCACGGTGCGTGTTTGAATGCAAGGGAGATCGGGCTGAGCGTCTGACGGGCCCGTCATGTCAGACATGACATGCACAGTCTGAGCCCCGGCTTTGGGAAGGAGCTTTCCTTTCCCACTAGGATGTTAATTCCAAAGTCCTGGAGTCGCTGGTGGCTGCCAGACTTCTATCTGTGCAGGCACGAGCATTTTAAATTCTGTCCCTTCTTGCAAATGCCCACTGTCACAAGAGACCCAAGTGCCAGCAGCCCTTTTAATGATGCTTGGGAGCGCTCAAGGGCAATATCGAATGGATACGGCGTAGTCTCAGTTGCATAATTTTTGCATGATAAACACTTTAACACCAGGAGGGCTTTGGGCCGTAGCGCAGCGACTGGAAGCTGGAGGAGCAGCTCGGAGCAAGGTGCTGACGGGCTCAGGCCCCTGTAAGACCGAGCACGAATGGAGATGTGGGAAAGGGATGGGATTGAGTAGCTGAAAATGTGCTGCATGGGGGAGCTGAACTTCATCTTTCCTGGCACCTGGGTCCTTGGTGGCTGCTCTGCAATGAAGACTTTGAAAAAAGATTGCTAATTCTCACTCGGCGATGGGAGTCTGAAAGCCATTTACAAGATTAAGGACTAGAAAGTTGGTAACATGAACTTCTGTGAGCTTGGGAAACTTGGGCAAATCTCGCTCATGGGGCTGAAACGGGTGAGGACGGCGCGAGGAAGAATTTAACCGTTCATCTGTAGCCTTAATAAGAGGCTGACCTTTCCATCATGATCACAATTCTGTCACCGTATTTGGAGGCATCTCGGTTTAAATGCTACATCAATGTCTGGGAACCGCGGAAGTCAATGGTGTGTCTCAAAATCGCGTACGAGTTATTTAGAGGAGGTGAGGGAAAGAACATGAATCAGCAGCTCGGAATATCAGCTGAGTTAAAGCAGAAAGGGCAGGGACCGGGCGAGCATCCCCGCAGAGCGCCCTGGCCTGCCAAAAGCGTCCCGTCCCCCGAAGCCACCGGCTGGCGGCGGCTGTAGAAACCCACCTGAGAAGCTTTGCCGAAGAACCAGTGGCCTTGTACATCCCCAGCTCCGTGCGGGGCTGGAGGCGTCGAAGCACACGCAAGCGAAGGCCCTCCTAGGGCAAACGCCCGTGGCCCCATGCGTGCATGCGAGCAACCTGGGCGGGGGTTGGCGACGAAGAGGAGCGCTTAAAGCCTCCAGGGTCCTGCCTCAGCCCCTGCCTGGGGACGCGTGTTCTTCCCAAGACCAAATGCGGCCTTGAATACCGCCTTGAAGTATGTCCTGGGCGTAGCGAAGCACCTCTGTGAACACCCCCATCCCTTTCTCTGTAGCAAACCTAAAATTCGGCCTGCTCAGACCTTTGGCAGGAAAATTGAGCGCGAATTTGTGATACCAGGCGCTCGTAAGGGTCTCCCAGTGAAACGGCAGGGCCTGCAGATTTATGTGACCTTTGCTCGCTGGCAGGGAGCAAACCTGTTGGTGATGGCTGCCTCGATTATGGGTCTCTTCTGGAACATTTAAGCATTACCTTAGAGATTATAGCTGGCAGGGAACGCAAGCTGCTGGATGTTTGAGCCCATTTATCAGTCTGCTTGCCGTTTGTATCTCCAGGTGGAGGAAATTGGTAACCACACCGCTGGAAGGCTCTAGCGCTTCTGTTAACTCTTCATTGCTGGGCTCGGTAGAAGATTAATATGGAAATGGAGGAGCAGTACTGGTCTGGTCTGGTCCACTTCCGCAGTTGTCTCCTTCACACCAGCCCTGTTGGGCCTTGTGGGGTGGTTTTTTTTTTGGCTTGGGGTTTTGATCTATGTGTGGTTGGTTTAAACTGACCCAGAGCTGAGGACTGAATTGGCTGCTTGAGTTCTGTGGCAACCCCGATGCAGCTGGGCTTACCTGGGCTAATCTGGTCCTTACACGAGGCTGGAATAGCACGTTTTACTCCTGTGCAGGTAAAAATCCTCTGCTAACCGTGGTACGGAACTCGCCAGCGAATGCTGTACGTTTGTAGGATTTCAATTTTCTCCTTGGCAAAGTAACAGCTTGGAGCTGACCTCTTGCTTTGTGTCTTTCTAAATGTCTCCCGGTGCCTGTTGTTCTGAAGAGAGCTTCCCCCTCCTTTCTCTTTGCAGATCCGTCTGGGTTTATTTTTGATGTGCAGTCCAATACTGTGATGGCCCAGGGAGGAACCTTTGAAAACATGAAGGAGAAGGTAAATGCGTCTTCTGAGACTTCAACTCGCCACGTGCCGTGGAAGAGCTCCCGAGCGCCGTGTCTTCATCTCCTCTCCGAGATGAAATATCTTTCTGTCTGGGAGCGAACCGCAGCTCTGTCAAAAGCAAAATTTTATTCAGGCTAAATTGTCCTGGCATATTAAAGTTTTATAAGGAAGTCATCGGTTATGGTTTTCCAGGCTGCTGGCGGGAGGGTTGCTGTAGGCTCCGTGTGGGATGAAGCAAACCATTTACATCTCACCCTGTTTCCTCCCCTCCAGATCAGCGCGGTGCGTGCAATAGTCCCCAACAGGAGCAACAATGAGATTGTCCTCGTCCTGCAGCATTTTGACAACTGCGTGGACAAAACGGTACAAGCCTTCATGGAAGGTAAGGGCTGCCAGGTTCCGGGCGGGGTGTGCGGCTTCGTCACTCGCGCATGCCATGTTTACGGGCCTCCGTCAGAAGCAGCAGGAGCCTCTGTGCCGCGAGGGCTGCGTGCAGTAAGCTCACCGGGTAGCAGACGCTCACGTAGCTTCTCCGTGCATCCGGGCAGACTCTATCCACAAAGATAACTCACGGATGATTCCCTTCCCAATTTTTAGTTGGTGTTTGCTCAATGAGGGGTCAAGGCAGAGATAAGCATTTGATAGCTCCTTAGATAAAGGTGGGTTGATGCTCAGTCACAGAAACTCTTGTGCGTGTGTACAAAACGGGGATGTCCCCAGCTTCGATAGCTGCTGTTTGTACTTTGAAACCTGGCTCGCAAATCTTCTCTTGGGCCCGGCTGGCGTGCTGCGTTAGATGGATTTTCTGACCTTGGAAAACCAGGCTGTTGCTGGTGACAGTGCCTGTCACTTCGCAGCTCTTATTGCCGTGCTGGCCATTGCTGACAACTGCGCTTTGCCTCTGGCCCGCGGAAGGTATGACAGCTATTCCTCAGACTGTGGGCTGCCCGACAGCCGGCGTCTGTGGGGAGGGAAGGCTGGCGGATATCTGACCTGCACGCAACCTTTGAGTTCACAACATGTTCCAGCAGGGTTCCCAGCACCTAAACCTTTAGTACCACAGAGCCAAAGAGAACATTTTTTTATTTTATTTTATTTTATTTTTTTCCCCTGAAAAGAGCTGGCGCTGCGGCGTAAGGGAGTAGTCCCGTTCAGCAGTGCGTTCCCAAAGCAAAACCAAACCCGATCCTTCTATTTACATCAACCAAGAGAATTGAAACTTAGCATTAGGAAGCGTTAGAGACGGCTCCAGGTATGGAGGTGCTTCCACGTGACTGGGAAAGAACCGGAGCGGGTGCCTTGTCCGCTGCTCATTGCTGCATTTTGTTTCAGGTAATGCCAGTGAAGTACTGAAAGAATGGACCGTAACAGGCAAAAAAAAGGTAACGCTTCTGAAATATGCTTTGCTAAGGCATTTATCTTCTTAATTTGAGGGTTCAGACCACAGAGAACAGCAGGCATTCCTTGTGGGAAAAGAAACCAAGGAGCGAACGTGTCTATTGCTGTTAGCAGAACTGACACACAGAGATGATCCCTGGGTTACCAGGCCCATCGCTGTTCAGGGCAATGATTTACTTCAGTGCAAGTCGTAACCATCATCTCGCCACGTTTGCATTTAATTTAGTTGTCGGACACATTGTGCCGAAGGTAGCACCTGAAAAAAGGGGTCTGGACTTCTTGTCCTTACGGTCGCCTTCGTTCTGCTGACCCTCTACAGGACCCCTCCTCCGCACACGCAGCCCCACACTGAAGTAAATCTTTATCGGGTCCATTTATTTCGACAGAGCTCTGTAATTCACTGTTCAGATAGTCGTGCCGTTCCATTTTTCATCGGTAACCTTTGGAGCCGAGCAGTTGCATTTAATGCTGAGCTCTGTGGAAATATATTTCTTTGTCAGGTAGTGTTTGGCCTGGTTCTTCGCTCAGACCTCTGTGAAAGGGTTAAATAAAGATTTGCAAGTTTCAGTACTTGATATTATAATGTCTAAATCCACCAGGACAAGGATAAAATCATAATTATTCAAAAGGGCTCCTCTGAATACCTGAAAAGCACCAGCATGAAAAGGGGAGGGGGGGGGAATGTGACTGAATAGCCCGGTGTTGGGAACTGTGGGAAGTTTTGGCAGAGCAAAGTCTCGTGGAGCACCCCGGCAGCGAGCACCCCCAAAAGCCACCCAGCTGGTGCCATGGGTTATGGCCACAAACCTCTGCTTGTTGCCCCGCACTTACGCAGCCTTCATCTGATAACCAGTGCCTCCCTCTTGCTGGCACACCAGCGGGGAGGATAACGTATTCGCGCCTCATTAATGCCTCTATATCTGTCCTCATTGTTGACCAAATCCCTCCTACTGTTAATAGGATCAGCAGCCAGGCTGGCTGAAGAAGCGTTTAATTCAGCTACTTTCAGCCAGTAAGCAGAAGCTTAATTTTCCCTTTAGGAATTAAGCTTAATGTGGTTTTTTTTTTCTCTCCCCCTTTGTGGTGTGTGGATACCTAATCCTTAGAACAAGAAGAAGAAGACCAAACCGAAACCGCAAGCTGAATCAAGCCCTGGCCTCCCAGACCCCAGTAAATTGGTGTCCACTGAAGAGGAGCAGTCGGCAAACTCGGAGAAAGGTGGAATTAACGGTTTCCATGTCAACGGCTGCGCCCACGACACAGAGTCCGTGGACTCGCTCAGCGAAGGTTTGGATGCGCTTTCAATTGATGCCAGAGAGCTGGAGGATTGCGAGCCTGCTGCACCAGACATGCCTGATAGAACAGGTTAGTCCCTGTAACGCAGCGCAGGGGACGGGCGCCCTGTGTTTAAAAAGTGCTGCCTCCTGCTTTTTTTTTTTTTTTTTTTGGGTTCCTTCTTTGTTTTGGGTCAGCTCTGAATACTGATTTGTTTGGCTCTTCAGGAAAGAGCAGCTCACCTTGATTTCTGATTTTTGTTTTTGGTTTTGCTTGCTGTGGTAAAGAGGCGTTCAGTGTTCTGCTGCGCTCTTTGCATTCCCCTTCAAACGAGTGTGCTTTTCTACAGCAGTGCCTGAACTAGAGAATGGAATAGCAGACTTTGACACAAAATCGCTCATCCTGCATCCTTCCCAGAGCCCTTCGTCTCTTAGACAGCGGCCTGAGCAGAGGAGCGCTAGCAGGTCTCTGTCCAGATCAACAGCGAGCCACTCGACTCCTGCGTCCCTGTCCGTAACGCGGCTGGAAGATGTTCCAGTGTCACCTGCAAACAAGAAGCTGGGTAAGGCCCTGAGGGTCTGTGCGCTCTCCCACGTCAGAGCAGGCTGCTGCCGGCCAAATTTTCACCGCCCCTTCTGCGGTGTCGCTGGCAGACGCAGTGGTGAGGCGCGCTGGACTTTGATTTTAATGCGAGCTAACATGCTGCTTATTATCCGGCCAGTAACTTGCACTCTGCTCGTCCTCTTCCCTGCGCGCAGCAGGGATCCTGACAGCAGTTTAGATGTAGTGCCTGGAGCGGCAAACCCGTACGTGTGAGAGAGGCAGGGGAGGAAGCCGCCAGTCTCGCTGCATACGTTTAGCCCATTCTTCTGCGTGCTCCATCAGAGCCTTTAGGTCGTTTCTCATCTTTTGTGAGAATTTGTCGAAAGGCCACAAGTTCGGACCAGCCCCGTTACAAGAAGTGACAGCCGCCTCCTACCGGATTTGTTTGGTTTTTCCCCCCCCTCTTCCGCCTGCTTTCTCCACAGCTGAGTTTGTGTGATAACAAGTGGGGACAGGAGGGACCTCGGAGACCCCGACTGCGATCGCGGTTATTGTACTTAGGGAGATGAGGTGGTGGTAGTTGTGTGGGAAAGCTGTAACGAGCGGTCGTTAGCGGAGCTTGGCAGGGTGCAACTGCGCTCCAGCAAGCTCCAGCGAGTGTGGGCAAGGTGTCGATGCACAGGACTAACCTTGGCAGCCGTGACTGATCCCTTCAGCTCCTGATTTGAGGAAATAGCCTTAATTTTTGTTTCCAAGATAATTTCCTTCCCTGGGCAAACAGTCACTTGTATCGCTTGGCGATAGGGTGTGTTGGTCTTTGGGGCAGACTGCGTTTCACTTGCCTCCAGGCCCCAGCACAAAAGCAGCTTGGAGATGCATTTGATTTATCTCGTGTATTTGAAAATGTGGAGGGGTGTCCCTGCCCGTAGAAGGAAACTACGAGCCTTGGGATAACTTTTCCCCAGTAAGAAAATCTCTCCAGCTGTCCCTGCTGAGCCCAGTGCCTTTGTAACAGCGAAGGGAAAGAAAAATGTAAAACCAAGCAGTGTACAGTTTTAAAATAAGAGGGAAAAGCCATCGTGAGATTTATCAGCAGTGTGATTGACATGGCTGTTTGAGTTCACTCTGTCTCTCGGTAGGTTCTAATATTGAAAAATCAGTGAAGGATCTCCAGCGCTGCACCGTTTCGCTGGCTCGGTACCGGGTTGTGGTGAAGGAGGAAATGGATGCTTCCATTAAGAAGATGAAGCAGGCCTTTGCTGAACTGCAGAGTAGGTAAGTTAAACGCAGGGACAGGTCCAGGTATCTTAAGGCTTAAGAGCGATGCATTTGGAGTAAGACTTCAGCTTTCCAATCAGGCCAATGACTTGCTTGTGTTTGCCCTGCGGCCCAGGCGCTGTTCTGCAGCCTCGGGGAGGTCAAGCATGTCGTAAAGAATAAACTGGAGTCTAAAGTCCCGTACTCTGCAGTTTTTAGAAGCCGCCTTCGTGGGCAGCTTTGCAAGGCCTGCACTCAAGCTGCCGTCCCACGCCTGCGGCGGGGTGTTGATAGACTCTTCGAGGCTTTGGTGTGTCCGTCAGGGTCTTTGGTGAGCTGTGGCTCTGTGTCCTGACCCCTGTAAAGTCATTTTAGGCGCAGATATAACGTACTGTCAGTTAGGTGCCGGTACTGGCTGTGTGGGAGGAGAACTGCTGGGAGCTCGGGCTGCGGTGGTCCCCATCTCTTAAAAACAAACATTCAGATTTGAAATCTTCAAATTATGATTGAATATAACACAGAAGAGAGGGCTCCTTCTGAAGGTGTAAGTGCGCATCAAAGGCTGTCCTGTGCAGCGCTGCTTCCCCTGTTTTACACCGAGCTTTTAATACTGTGCATGATGTTCCCTACGAGTGTAATCGGGTCTCTTTTTTTTTTTTTTTAATGAACATGGTTGTTGGTTTGGATAAATGCTCTAAGATGCTATTGCAAAAGGCCTAGCATCAGGTACGCTCGCTGTCTGGGCCGATGGAATCTATTTCTGAGAAATTGTTCTTGGTTATACAAATAACGATTGCTTTTGGTAAAGACACATTCACAAAAAAACGCACGGAGAGTTCTCCTTGCCTGAAGTGAGTAGCGTTTGACGAGTGACTAAACCACCGCTATCGCCTTGAAGGATTAAAGGAGATACTGGGCAGACTTGCAGATCTGTGTCTGAAAGCTGCGCGTGGCCCAACGGGCGAGAGTCTGTCGTGGTGGTGACGGAGAGCGCTGTGTTGGGAAGCCTTGCAGCAAGTTGCCTCTTTCGGCGCGGGGTTTTTCTTGGGCTCATGCTTGCGTTGAACTCTGCCGCCAGGAAGTGCTCTCCTGAAGCCAGGGGAACGCCGTCCTGTGTTGAAATTCAGCGTGTGCTAAAAATACCGACCAAAATGTTGATAGAGGACTTTTACACTGACCTGAGGAGGCTAGACCGAGCCGGAGGGGTAGGGCTAAAGGCGTGCGTGGGCCCTGACCCTGCCTTTTCTTGCTAAGAGTTGTGGTCTCTAAGCCAAAGCCAGACGTGGAGCTCCCAGCACTTCCCGTCTTTTGGGAAAGCTGCAGCATAGGAGGATTTACCTTGTCAGTAGCTGAGGGATTTGTAGCCCTAACTCAAGTCTGGTTTTATGAATGTTACTTCTTGCTTCGTTAGTGGCTTCGTCTGCTGATTTAGTATTATCACTGTGGACAGTGGGGGGTTGTTGAGTTTTTTGTCTGCCTCTCTACAGTTCCATCATCTGTAAAGGACCTCTCCCCGGTATGGAAAATGTCATTCTTTTGGCTAACGTGCCTGGTTCCGTATAAGCAATTCCTCGCCCTTTGACTTGCGTTATCATCTATAAAACACTTGCGTCATGTTCGGAAAGGTTAAAGACTCAAGTCCAGTCCGGCAGCATTGCTCCGATAAGCCGAGCCGGCGGCAGGCGAAGCAGGACGTGCGGTTCCGTGAGCAGGGAGGTGAGCGCCTGCCTGGAACGGGGCCACACCGGGAACCTCCTTTGACAAATGCCAAGCGAAAGAGCTGCCCAGCAGGATGCCACGTCTGTGCAATCGATAAGCGGTGACTCTGCAGCCGGTTGGCACCGCAGAAAGAGATTCACTTTCCTTTTCCCAAAAGTGACGCAGTTGCTGGTGAGCTCAGGTGTAAATTGTACCTTCACCTTTTTTCTTTTGTTGGGTTTTTTTGGTTTTGTTTTGTTTTTCCCACTCCCTCCATGACCCTGAGCATAATTAGTGTGTCTTTAAATCCTACGGCACAAGACAGGATCCGGTAGTTAAATCCTCCTGCTGAATTGCCTCTCCAGCTGACTTTCTACCGAATGAAAACCTGGCTTAAAAGCAGGTTTGTTCAGCTGAAATGGGGTATTTAAGTAGCAAAGCTTGGACTGGTTTAACTTCTGCCTGTCAGGGCTGCCCATTGGATGTTCTTTCAGCCAGAGAGGCTTCCCAGAGCTCCTGACCTTCATCTTTTCTCACTAGACAACATGCTAGTATTAGACCTGTGGTAGGTGAGGGTGAGGAAGGAGGCCTTAATGCCGGGGCCGTGCCTGTCTCCGTCTCTGAAATCCATCCTGGTGGAGTAGCAGATACAGCAGTAGCTGCTTTGGCTTCCTAATTTGAGAGGATTTGCTCCCCTGGGCCAGAGATGATTGGGTAACCTAAACTAGGGAATCCTCGAGGTCCTTCATTTCCTGAGCATTTTCCTATCTGCTGACAGGGAAAGTAGCACATCAGGAAAAAAAAAAAAGCCCCGAGCCTTCGTGCGTGGCCTGGGCCAGTTCAACCCCAGCGCCACGTGCCAAGGTGGGGTTGGGTTTGAGGTTCCTTGCTGCTGAGATTGCCCGTGCTTCCTTGTGGCAGAGCTGCCAGGCGTGCTTCAAGTCTTTGAGATCCTCGTGTTTTGGCCCCAAGGAACACTGACCCCGACAGCCTGAGCGCTCTTGTGTCGACAGCCGGTGTCTTCCACCGATGGACAAAAACATCTTGCAGGCACCACTCGACTGAGCTGGCTCGCAGCTGAGAGCATCTCTTATGGTTGGGTCGCAACCGAGCGTTCAGCGTTATTTCATCTGCAGCAGTTCCCGGTTCATCTGCTTCCCCTTCTTCTTCTTTCTGCGCTTCTTAAATGCCCTTTCCTAAAGCCCTCCTGGCAGGGGCCGGTGCGCTCTCCGGCCTGCATGGGATCGTGCCCCCGGATGGAGCGGTCGAGGAAGGCGGGTGCATTTCTGAACGGATCCAGCAGAAGGAAGTGAGTTTGCTTGATGAGAAGCCGTGCAGGATGGAGGAGCGGCGGGGTCTGAGCCGAGTCGCTCGTCATGCGAACCTCGGGCAAAGCCACTTGACCTCTGTTCCTCAGCCAGCCCAACTGTAAAATTGGGTAAAGGACTCCAGCTGAGCTCTGCTGAGTAAATTCAATTACAAAGAGACGCAGGCTGCGGTCTGTGCCAAGGTGCGGGCGTGTGTGCCTGCAGCCTGGCGGAGAAAGCCCCAAACGGCCCATTAGGACGTGGGTGTTGGCTCCGCCGGAGCTGGGCGCGTGCTTGTGTGCTCAGGGAGGAGACCTGGGGGTAAGGTGTAGCACAGCCAGAATTCATCATTCAGGCTGCATTCGCACCCCTGTCTCTCTGAGCTCGGGGCGGGGCGGGGGGATTCCTGCCGCTGAGGTGGCTCTGGGCAGAAGGCGGCCGGGGTACCTGGCGTTACCCTGCCCGCCGGTGCTGCGGAGCCAGGTTGAACCGCTCTGGGGATGGCTGGAAACGAGGTGAAGTCTTATTAGCGTAGCTTCTGACACGCGTTGTTGTATTTGCGCAGTTGGGCTGAGAGTGCCTGACCTGGACCAGGCCCCTGCTGTGCTACGAGCAGAAACAATTCCTGCCCTGAAAAGGCAGATGGACAGAGCGATAAATCAACAGAAGAAGCCAAATGTCAAAGCTGCTGTTCAGAGGGAATTGTTTAAATTGATCTTGCCTCAGCCCTCCCCGGCATGCAGAGGAGCGGGAGCTGCGGTTTGAGTTTGCATTTCAGATGCTCTGTGGTTTCCCTTTCGGATGGTCGCTAAAATAAATATTCTTCCCATTTTCAAGCAAATCTTGCTCGCTAAAAAAGCGTGTGGCTGGCATTGAAGAGCTGGCCCTGCGCGCTGCTCATCTCTCTGAGTTCCATTTAGCGTCTGCGCTGCGAGTGTGATAGAGAGGAAGACTCTGCTTTTATATTTAGAAAGCAGAAACCGAAATGAACCCTATTCACGGGCTGGCTGTCGAACGTGTCCAGCAGCTGGGCGAGGGTGAGCTGCGGCGGTGCAGGCTGAGGGCCGCAGGGGCGCAGCCGGAGCGAAGCGTTCGCAGCAAGGGTGTCTGCAAGGGTCTGGATTCCTTATGGCGAAGAACAGAGCTGCGACCAGTATCTGCCCCTGTCCAGAATGGGAGGACTGGTATTTCTCCTGCTTCTACCGTAACCCAAGTTACTCAGTGTGCACATTGCCAGGCCCTGTGAGCCACGGCTACAGGGAGCTCCTTGGGTGCTCAGCCCTACCGGCGGGTGCTCGATAGCCTGAATTTGCTAAATTTGGCCGGGCGGTAGCTGTGCGCTTCTGCTTGCGTAAAGGCTGCTGCCGTGGTGCCGGGGGGAATTGCGGTCTCATGGCAACAGACACACTCGAGGCACGCCGGAGCCTCCTGGCGAGTGGAGATGCTTCGCTGCGGCCCGCTCAGGTGTTCCCTCCCCGGCCAAAAACCGCTCGGACCGTAAGAGACTCCTGGATCGTGGACCTGTGTGGCTGTGGGTGACCCTGCGTGGTGATGTCTGGCAGGAGGTCGTGTCCTCGTCCGCACGGAAGGATGTGCACGCTCTCGCGTGGGTCCCGCAGCCCTGCGGGGATCAGCAGGGTGCGTGCCTCCTGAGATGGGGCACAGAGCCCCAGAACCCAGGATCCTGAGCTGGCGGGCTGCGTCGGTAGGCTTAAATAAGCAAACGAGGGTGTAAGAGCGAAGTGTTGCTTCGCTGGGTGGCACCTGGGAGGCTGCCCTGGAGGGGGCGGCTGCCCAAACGCCCCGTGTCCTGCTCCTGCTCTCGTGGCTCTTCGTCCTGCCCCGCCGCTCGTTAGTTCTGTGTTTTGGGTGACTCTTTTAAAAATGTTGTGCCCTGGTTTTGATACCGTCCAGCGGGGCGCAGCTTCCCCCGACGCCACGGCTGCCGCTCCCTCTCCCCTTGCCCAGGCGGCTCTGACTTGAGCAGAGCAAGGTGACCACGTACCCGGCGGGTTGTCGGCAACGCCGCGCCGTCCTCCGCACTGACCCGAGCCTGAGCAAGTTTGAACGCTGGCAAAGCCTGCACACAACTCCTCGGCGTCCAGAACAAAAGCCGGGGCTCGGTGCGCGGCGCAGCAGACTCCTGACGCCATCTGCCGGCATCTCCCCGCTGGCCGGCGCGCCTGGAAACCCTCCCGCCGCTGTTCTTGCGGTAGGATTTCCCTCGTCCTCTTTGTTTAACTCTAAATCTCTTCCTTTTTCTGTATTCCCCCCCCAGCCTCATGGATCGCGAGGTGGCGTTGCTGGCTGAGATGGACAAAGTGAAAGCAGAAGCAAGTAAGGCGCTGACTTTACCAACCTGAGGAGCCGTGGGTGTTGCTGCGCTCTGAAGCAATGGCCCCCCCAGAAGCAGATTTCTGTCACTTGCCTCCCGCTCACGTTGTTCCCAAATACGCGGCGCCCTACCCAAGCAAAACCTGCCCCATAGCTTGGGTTAACGGTGCCTGGGCTACGTGTGCTGCCGACGCGGTTGGCAGCTCTTGCTCTGCACCCTCATGAGAGGATGGGACGTAAACCACACTCTTCAGTGCGAGGCCATTCCTGAAAATCCCAGCGTTCCTGGGGAGCTGGAAAGGGCTTTCTCGGCTCACCCGGTGTGGGTGGGAAGGATCCATGGGGCCACCCACACCAGCAGCACCGTGCCCCGCTGCCAGCCTGGGGAGAGCAGTGAAGCTTCTGCTAAAGCTGTGTGTCGTACCTCTGGTCGTGTCGGCTCCCAGCTCGGGCTGCATCTGGAGCTGTAAATCACTGCAGGAGGCAGCGCCCGGGGCTGCCGGGCGTGGAGCTGCCCTGGGGGGACGCGGGGGGAACCCCTCGCTTACCAGCAAGGTGCTGTGTGCCAGGGCTGGGGTGGTTTCACTCGGGGTAGGCTGGTTCGGCCCCGACACCGCCTAAGCTGTGGCCTCTTTCGCAGTGGAAATTCTGGTCGGCCGCCAGAAGAAGGCAGAGGCCCTGAAGAAGATGACGGACGTGGCGGTGCGGATGTCGGAGGAGCAGCTGGTCGAGCTTAGGGCTGACATAAAGGTGAGCTTTTTGCTCTGCTTCTCTCTAATCCAGCCTCATCTGCATCTCACCCGAACGTGGTGCTGCGGGAGTTACGGGGATGCCCGGCCCTAGTTTCCCGCTCGCAGAAGACGAGTCGCCGGTCCCCTGTGTAAATAAGCAGTTTATTTATCCGAGACGCGGAGCAGCTGGAGCCGGCTGCCTCCGAGCAGGGACCCCCACCCCAGGCCGCGCACCCCAGTTACACCCGCACCACCCAGCACCAATTCTGGTCGGTGGTCTCTTCAGTTTGTACCGGGTTTCCTGGTCGCTGGACTGGCTGCCTTCTGAGGTTACCTTATTCTCTTGGAATTCTTTCCTTGGTCCTTATCCCCCTCATCACGCTTGTATCCACTGGATTCAGCGGGTTCTGTGCTTGCAGCGTTCGTTTTATCAGGAGGTTTGCTCCCGGACACCCCTTGCGGCCTCAGGCTTCGACTTCAGCTCCTGGCACTGACAATTCTCAGCGCTGGTGCGCTGCTTTTATTGCACCTTTCTGGGTTTCCGACCCTTCTGAACGCAATTTCGTGGCGTGCAGGAGCCTTTCCTTGCCTCCAGAGTTCTCGAACTCAGCGCTAGTGCTGTGCACGCTGCTGTCCGCAGCCACGCAGTGGGGCACGGGACACCTTAATTTAAAATACTTGGTTTATAAAGTACTGACTTCAGCCAGCGACCGCCCGTCCAGGCATTAACCCCGGTGCGTGCAGCCCCGCTTGCGGCCGTCGTGAGCTGGCAGCGAGCAGGGGACGCGGCAGGGCCGGGGCTTTGTGCTCAGAGCAGTTGTGAAAACCTCCCGCTGGCGCAGGCTGACCCCTGCCTCTCCCCCGAAATCGGGAGCGCCTGCCTGCTGCGCCCCAGCGACTTTCACATTCCGCAAAACGCTTCCGCTCCCCGGCGCGCCGGCTGCTGCCGCAAGAGGTCAGTGCAAAGTTGCATCAATCAAACTCCACTTCGAAACCGAGAGGCGCTCGCCCCCGCGGCAGGATCAGTGCCGCGGAGAAACCCCTTGCCCCCGTGAGCCCCCGGGGACCTGGGCTCTGCCGATTCCACGGCACGGAGGGCGGCAGAGCGAGCCGCTACCGAGCTGAGCCAACCAAGGGCCTGGCCGCTGCGGGAGCCCGGGGGAGGCTGATGGTGCACGGGCTGAAAAAATCGGGATTTCTGTTTCTGAAGCCGCCGTGGCCACGCCGGTGCCTTCTCACCCCCACTGACTTGTGCTTTTCTCCCAGGCAGCACCCAGCTCGGGTGCTGCACTCCCGGGCCGACGCGGGAGGGGTTCCCCTCCCGTGCCCAGCCTGAATTTAA
>JAKFQP010001004.1:5263-16649 GCA_023375905.1 Nycticorax nycticorax
GGGGGGGGGGAGATGGGGGCCGCTCCGACCCTCTCCCCCAGGCAAAGCCCCTCTCGGCACGCGGCAGCCGCCCGTGCGCCGGCCGCTCAGCCGTCAACACCTGGTATTAAAAAGCGCGGCGAGGTGTTGAGGCATCCGCAACATGCCGGCCGCTTGGGCAAAGCCTCTGCAGCTCTGGTGGGGGGAGGAAAGTGCTGCCCCCTCCCCTGCACCCATCCCAAATCCTGGTCCCGTCTCTGCCCTGGTGCCCGGGACCCCCAGTCCTGAGCCCCCTCCACCCCGCACCTCCCATCGCGATGCTCGGTACTGGCCTGGCAGCAGAAGATGGATGGGGATGAGGCGGCACCCTGGGGTAAGGGGTGCGTGCGGGGAGGTGACATGCAGGGATGGGGGGCTGCGGGGGGGGGGGGGAAGCAGAGGGGCTACTCTGGAGCCCCCCACTCCCCTCCAAACGGCAGTGGAGCCACAGACACCACCTCGTTGCACGCTGCAGGATGCTGGGGCTCTGGGGATGGGTCTGGAGGGGACATCACCCCGGGGGTGCTGATGGCTTTCTGTCCCCAGTGGTGGTGGCACCGGGCAAGGGCTGAAATCCCTCCCTGCTTTGCACAGAGCCGGCTGTTTTCTCCAAACTGGGACTCAGCCTTGGCTTTCGCTTTAGGGTCAGCGCTTAAATCCTTTCCCACCGAGGAAACTCTCTGGCCCCCGTACGCTGCAGGGTGGCCAAGGGGGGCTGCGCGGGCAGCTCTGGGCTTTGGGACCAGGATGCAAAGTGGGGAGCGACCGCTTCCCCAAGCCCCCTGCATCCGTCGCATCCCCGCGCGTGTCCCGTGCCCCGCGGTGCCAGCTCGGCCCCATCCATCTCCCGGCTGTCAGCGGGGCCGTGGCCGCGGGGCCGGTATCGAGCGGGGAGATGAGGAGGTGTGAGAGGCGGCGCTGACAGCGGGGAGGAAGATGGAGGGGGCTCAGCCCCAGGCAGGACTGGACCTGCCAGGGCTCATCCGTGGCATCACATCGTGCTCTGCAGCTGATTTTTCTGCTGGAGAAAAAAGGAAAGGCAAGGATGGAGCCCTGGAAGGCTTCTCAGCACTGCTCAGAGTGGGGGTTTGCTCCCAGAGGTGGCACCGGCAGGGAAGGAGAGCCTCTGGCTCCCACTGTGAAACACCAAATCTCGGCGTCCGAGGTGCTCCGTATGGCTTCCCCTCGCCGAGAGCGGAGGCAGAGCCTGGATCCGGCCAAGCTCCGGTGTGAATCTGCGGGACGTTCACATTCCTTTTGGATGGGGCTCTGGGAGGTTTCAGCCCACTGCCCCACGCGCTGCTCCCCAAGGGGCCGGGGCTTTCTGCGTCTAAGCGAATTCCCACTCTGCAAAATACGTTGCCTGAGCTTATCCCACGGTGGTTTCTGCTGCCCTTGGCACTCACCTTTGCTGGCTGTGACAAGGCTGTCGGAAGAGGTTCCCCACAGCTCCTGTGGGCCTTGGGAACCCCCATCAGAGCCAGCGGAGACAGAGCCAGCCCTCGCACTTCCCTTTGTCCCTCCAGAAGGGTCCTTCTCCCCACGCGCCGCCCCTTTCAGTCCTGCTTCACCCTCCTTACCTGGTCCTTCCCATTGCCTTCCTTCCAGTTTTGGGCTCTCGTTTGCCCTTTTGGCTGATGCGTTTCCAGCCTGGTGGGTGGAGGAAGGTAAATGTCATCACCAAGACAGAGGGCACAAGGACCATGGGCTGCCTCAGTCCCCAGCAAGATTAAGAAGCAAATCCCCCCAGATTCCAGGCAGAGGAAGGACAGGAGGGTGGCCGTGAGTACCCAGCGTGGGTGTACCAAGAGCAAGTCATGCTTGACCAACCCGAGTGCCTTGGGTGATGAGATGATGGCTGCATGGATAAACAGGAGGGCGGTGGATGGCGTTTACCTCAACTTTAAGGTCACCACAACCTTCTGTTGGCTCCTTGCGGCCAAACTTGTGAGCTGTGGTTTGCAGACACAGAATTTAAGATGGGTAGAAAAGTGGTTCATCGTCCATGGTGCCTGATGGACCCTGATACCAGCCCTGTGGGGCTGAGGTCCACCTCAGTTCCCTGGCATGGTAACGTCAAATGTGTCACTTGTGGAGCTGCTACTGTCTCGGAACTGTTCAAAAGGTGGACGTGAAAACGGGCGTTGTTCTGTGGTTTGCTCTGAAGAGAGCCCAAAGCCCTGCTGTTCACTCAAGCTGAGGTCATCTCCCCTGGGTACACTTCTTCTCCAAACTAAGAAGTGCAGAGAAAAGATAATGACCTGCTTTGGGCTTTGTCACTGTCCTGGGGCTCAAAGAGCTCCTCAATCCCCAAATCCACAATTTATGTGAAATACCAAGGGCGTTTGCTGACGGCAGTTTATTTTCAAGCTGCCCCACAGAGCTTCAGGCACACGTGTCTTCACATCCATCTCCAAGAGCATCAGGAGGGAAGCAGAGAGAGCGCTGAGATGTAAGTGAGGGTCATTGTCCTTCAACCCAAGCTGGAGCTCCAGTACCAGGCTCACGAGCAAGGACAGCGCGTGCCGAGGCACCCATCTCCCATAGTTTTCTCTTGCAAAAAAGAAACGGCTCCTATCTTCATCTCACGTCCTACTTGCAGGGTCCTGAGCTTCAGTTCTTCATGATACTCTGGACTTTCCACCAAAAGCAGGGAGCTGGCCACCCTGCGTCCCCACCACACGACTGCTGAGAAGGAAGGTCTGGAGACCCCCCTGTTGGAGAGCACGCTCAGGAGGCTTCCTCACCCACTGACCACAGCGGGCTCCTGGATGAGGGCCAGAAGCTTCCCTGTAAAGAGCAGTGGGGGAGCTTACTGCTGCTGAGATGAGGCAGGTCCAGAAGATGATTTTTTTTCCCCCTAATATTTCCAAGGAGAGATTGCTCAGCTTTGGGGATTGCCCACTTCCATTTGCAGGCTCTAGGAACAGGTTGAAGACCTGGGAAAAGTTTTTATAGCTAAACCAGTGTCTCGGGAGGGAGGGGAAACGAATAGAAACCCCCGTGTAAGGTTTCCCCGTTAGGACGACGTCCCAGCAAAGAGGGAGGAAGCGGGTGGTTGGCAAACACCAACCAGAGGATGAATAATCAACTCTGCACCATCAACGCGCCGCGTTTCTCTGTGTTTCGGGTTGAGCTGGATGATCTCAGAGTCCCAGGCTGAATGCTAACGAAGGGGCGAACTACAGCACCGAGGTAAAGCTACGCGGCGGCGTAACCTCCCTACAGCTTCTCATGAAGGTCGTTGCTGAACATTCAGAAGGGAGCCAGAGGACCATGCGCTGCCGTGGGGTCTTCCAGCTGGAACGGACCTTTGCTTTTGCAGCACCCTGTTTGTTTTACACATGCTGCAATATGACTTTTGGCAAGCCTTTTCTAATTGATCTCGGCCTAAACTCTTCCTTTAGATCTTGTATGATTGTCTCCGAGCAGGTCCCACTGGAGAAAGGGTTTTCCACCCGGGAGATACCTGCCTGTTGTAGAAGGAACCTCCTGCAAGGGGCTCACGCAGAAAGCATGTGTCCAACCAATGGCCGAAAGCAACTGCGCCCAGGCGACCGAGTTCATCTTCATGGGGTTCATGGAGGAACCGGTGACTCAGGTGACCCTCTTTCTGATCACCTATCTTGGGGTCACCATCCTGGGGAACCTCGGGATGATCATGTTGATCAGGGCCAGCCCTCAGAGTAGACAGGGGGTGAATTCTACTATTCCATTACCCGAAATTCCATTTCGAGGCAGTGTTGTAAAGCTGTTAAGGGCCGTGATAACCAGCCTCAGGATGCCAACACCTTTAGCAAGGCCATTAGAGGTGACAGCCAGTGACCGGCACGCTACGCAGGAAATACTCTTTCTTTTTCACACTCAAACATCATGGATTGATTAACAGCACCAGACAGCTAAAAATTTAAGTTAAATTTGGGTATTTGGGTGACCTCTGCTGTGAATGAAGGCACTTTGGAAGCATTTTGAGATGCGGTAGGAATGAAGCTCCCCACAGGCAGCCCCTTCCACTGCTCCTCGCCTTTGCTTTCTGTCTCCACTGGCAATAAAAGCCACCATCCATGGCTCCCCCACCAGAAGAGACCACAGGAGCTGTGGTTGCTCGACAGCCTTCTCCTTCAGACCCGGTGTTTTGCAGACCACTCCAGCCTGGACCGATGCCATTGCCTGCCCCCATCTCTCTCCTGCTGCCTTCCTGTGGCCAGAGCTGCCGGGTGGCGCACAGGGGTTGTGTATCTGAAAAAAAGGAAAAAAATACTCCAATTTGTGTATTACCTCAGCCCGTGCAGACCACAGCCTCCGTCAGCACCGCGGCAGAGTCTGGCACGATGGCTTAGCCCTCGTGCTACCCTGGAGACACGTAATAGCTTGGGTTGGAGGGAGAAGCTGCTCAGCTGGGTTAAATTGCGTCGGGATCAAAGCGGTTTGCTGATTTATTAAAGACACGCACCCAATGGGCACCTGGGGTCAAGCAGCCCAGCCCTGCTCTATTCCCAAAGCTTCTTGATAAAGCTCTGGTTGTTATTTAAGCCCGCCGATGGTTGGCTGCCTGGCTGGCATGGCCGGCCTGGGGCAAACACCCCCCCGTGCTGTTTGTGTTCCCATTCCTCTCTGATCAGCTGCGCTGCCATGTAGGCTGGGCTGGTCCCTCCGTGGCAGGGACCCCTGGCACAGCCACCCCCACCCCCCAGGGCCAGTTCAGCCCCCAGTGTCCCTCTAAGCCTTGGGACCCCCCAGGGCTGAAGTTCCACACCCTCCCCAGCCCCGTTTCAGTGTTTGACCACCCTTATAGAGGGGTTTTTTCCTCCTCCCTTCTGTTTCTAACCGGAATTTCCTGCGTGGCAAATGCACAATGCCAAGTCTCAGGTTTATCCTTGTCTGCGAGGCGAAGCGCATGGAGCACTTGCTGGGTCATGGTCCTAGTGAGCAAGGTTCACCCGTCCTCTTCATCCCGCATCATCTCTCCTGATGTGTTCCTCCGGACCTGCGCCTGAACTGGGACCTCTGTGGGTGATTCCTGCTCTTCTCCCACACTTGGCCAGCAGGTTGAGGGGGGGGATTCTGCCTCTCTGCTCTGCTCTGCTCTGCTCTGGGGAGACCTCCCCTGGAGCCCTGCGTCCAGCTCGGGAGCCCTCAGCACAAGGAGGACATGGACCTGTTGGAGCGGGGCCAGGGGAGGGCTACTAAAATGCTCCGAGGGCTGGAGCCCCTCTGCTCTGAGGCCAGGCTGGGAGAGTTGGGGGTGTTCAGCCTGGAGAAGAGGAGGCTGCGGGCAGAGCTGAGTGCGGCCGGTCAGGGCTTAAAGGGGGGGGGCCCAGAGGAAAGGGGGGGACAAGCTTTTTGGCAGGGCCAGCTGGGACAGGACAAGGGGGGATGGCTTTAAACCGAAGCAGGGTGGGTTTAGACTGGATCTAAGGCAGAAATTCTTTACACTGAGGGTGGTGAAACCCTGGCAGGGGTTGCCCAGAGAGGGGGTGGAGGCCCCATCCCTGGGACCATTCCAGGCCAGGTTGGACGGGGCTGTGAGCACCCTGATGTGGTTCAAGGTGTCCCTGCTCTCCCTGCAGGGGGGTTGGGCTGGGGGACCTCTGGGGGTCCCTTCCCACCCAAACCATTCTATGATTCCGGTCCTCTGCAACTGTCGCCCTTAGGATGCTGCTTAATTTAGGTGCAGGGAAGATTGCCACCTTTTTTGTTAAATAAAAGGCTTGAGATTATTTTTAATGCTTTATTTACGCGTCTCTTCTTGCCGCGGTGACGTACAGCCGTGATTGGGCAATGTATAAAACACAACGATATTCGACGGCTTTGCGTCCATCGGGTCTTGCCTCCACCACCCCCCGGCGTTTCAATGGGAACGTAGGCTCTTAGTGTCTTCAAAACACAGGTCTGTGGCTACAGCACCCTTGCTCTTCTTGCCATGGCTCCGTGCTGGAGCTGCCGCTCGCAAAACCGAAAGCGGTTTTGCTCGTTGTGCAAGCGGCGCTGGCTGCGTTTGGGGAAACCGGAGGTCAGCGGCGTCTGGTGGCCCTCGCTGACTTCTGCCGGGTTGGCGTCTGACTATGAAAGCGGTGGGAAACACCCCGGGTGGCACCAGGAGCAGAGTTACGGGGGTGGGAGAGGAGCCTCCGGCATTGCCACCCCCGTTCCTGCTGGGTTGCGATGAATGGGCAATGATGTGGCTGGTGTCTTCCGTCATTTTGCATTCATGCCGATTAGCCGCCGATTTTGGAGCTCGTCCCCTCTGACGGGGCAGGAGCTGCTACGGCTGCATCCTTGGAAGGGTCTTTTAGCTCAGGTTAAATGCTCCAGGGCCCTAGATGCAAACGAGTTTCCAACTGGAATTCATTTTACTTAAGAAAGCAGAAATAAAGCAATCAAAGCAGCGGTTTAACACCGTAGTTGTTATGTGTTTGGGGTCTTGTGTCTGACATTCTCCTCTGGCTCCCCCGCAGAAAGCATGTGCTGCATCTCAGAGTTTGGCTGGAGCCAGCTAGGCTTGTGCTCCCAGGCAGAGCCGCCTTAATTCTGGTTAATTCTGTTTAAAACAGAGCGCTGGGCAAATACTGCTATCATCGGCCTAGAAGCCACCGCGCCTTGATAAGATACGTGGTGATTGGAGTAGGGAATCACTTCAGATGTCTTCAGGGGAAGGACTTATCACCTCCTTAACTTCAGACGAACACCTCTGTGTGTTGTCTGGGTACCTGGGCTCCCTTTATGACCAAGGAAGATGTGGTCAGATCCACCCGTGGGGCCCGGCGTGGCTCGCCACAAGGCAGACGCCCACCTTTTGTCAGCCGAAGAGATCCATAAGCTCTGCTGATCGCATTGACCAGGGCCGCGTTAGCTATAACGAGATCTTCGCTCACAAAGAGGTAATGGCAGACCCTCAGATGTGGGCCTTAAGAAGAGCTGAATCTAAAAGGGGGTGGAATGAATCCCATTCTGGAGGTCTCCTCTAGCTGGCAGGTAAAAAAAGGCACAGAAACAGAGAAATGCACTTTTTTCCCCTTCAGTTAAAATGATGTTGAAGACTTTGGCTTACAAACGCATAAATCCTGCACGGGGGCAGTGACTCCTCTCATCGCCTGCCATCCAGGTACATGGGAGGAACCTGGAGCACAACCCTTTTCTCTCCAGGCTCGCTGGAAACCAAGCTGTCTTCAGTTTCCCTTAGCACAGGAATGAAAGGGAGAGCCTTGGTTTGGCCTTACTCCCTTTGAAATCGATGGCCAAGGTAGCTCTCGTTTTCAAAAGGGAACTGGGAGATAATTATAGTGGCTCACTTTAGGCAAAGTTACTGCCCTGGAGCAGAAACCCCTCCTGAGGTCCTAGCGGAAGAAGCAAGGAGACCCTATGAAAACATTGGTGAGTTCCTCTCCGTGTCTGCCTTTACCACTGTTCACAGCTCAGAAAGATGTTTTGAACCCGGGAAAGAGAAATTTGCATTTTCCACCTTTCTTGAGCAAGAGGGAAAGTGAAAAGGGGAAGGCTGGGTTGAGCAAGACATGTGGTGGAGGGCTAATCTCCGCTGGCTTTCGGCACCTACAGACACCCCAGAGGAAGGGGTGCTTCTGTGCGGGAGAAAACGTGGATGTTTGAGATGGATGGATGAGGTTTTACGCTATGCAGACTGGCGGCAGCATTGAGAGTGGCTGGTTGGGACGTTGTCGGATGTAACGTGTGCGTTCGAGATGTCTACGCTCAGTGACGTAAATACCACCTCAGGTGAAGAAGGAAATCCAAGGGGACGAGGCGATGGCCATCCGACGTGTGAGGTGTTCGCAAAGGGAGACAGCAGCGGCCTCCTTCCCCCTGCCCGGGTGGGCGTAGATGATTGCAGATGAATCTCCTGAACCCATTTAAAGAGATTTTGTGTCATCCTGACTGCAGTCATCTGCTCTGTTCTGCAAGGAACAAGTCACGCTATTGGTTTCCTTTCCTGCTTTCACAAGCACCAAATGTCCACCTTGGGGACATTTCAATTTCAAAGCACATGAAGCAAAATGGCTTTTCAGAAGCAGCTTTTTCTTTTTTTTTGGTCCAAAATGGGCAGATAGGAATCACACAAAGTTCATAAAGGGAAAATGCTGAGTCCTGCCCATGGGGAAGAGTTGCCCCAGGCACCAGGACAGGCTAGAGAGCAGCCCGGCAGAGAAGGACATGGAGGTTGTGGTGGCTACCGAGTTGAAGATGAGCCATCGCTGTGTCCTGGCAGCAGAGACGCCCACCAGCACCCTGAGAAGAGCGGTGGCAGCGGCTCAAGGGACTTTCTGCCATGAACCTCTGACTTACAGCCTGAGGAATGGAGAAGTAAAAACCACTGTGAGGAGGGAAGTGAGGGAAGAGGAATCATCCTGAAGAAACGGTCATCCCACTGCTACTAGAAAATGGCCAGCAAGGCTGGTGGAAAGAGGGAAGTGAGAAGGGAAGAAATAGGAACACTCATTTCTCAAATGGGCAATACATGTATTTTAAGGTCATCTCTGGCAGATAACATGAGAAGCAGTCATCTCTCTTGGTTTTTTTAAACCATGAATAGGAACAGAGGAAGAAAAATACACCAGGTAAAATTATAGCAACACTGAGCACCAAGGTGTGGGCCCAGCAGACGGGTAGCAGGCGGGGGGCGGGGGGGGGGGAAGAAGAAGGAAAAAGAGTATTGATTGAAATTCATGCAGCTGATTGCAAATGTCTAGAAGAGAGCTTCCTCCATCTGGAGTTCACTGTCCCAACAGGCGCATGGGCAATGCAAGAGAGATTCTCCTCTGCTCTGCCCTGGGGAGACCCCACCTGGAGCACTGGTCCAGTTCTGGGCTCCCCAGTTCAAGAAAGATGAGGAACTCCTGGAGAGAGTCCAGAGGAGGGCAACAAGGATGATGGGGGGACTGGAGCATCTCCCCTACGAGGAAAGGCTGAGGGAGCTGGGCTTGTTCAGCCTGGAGAAGAGAAGGCTGAGAGGGGATCTCATCAACACCCACAAATATCTCAAGGGTGGGGGTCACGAGGATGGAGCCAGACTCTTCCCAGTGGTGCCCAGCGCCAGGACAAGGGGCCATGGGCACAACCTGAAGCAGAAGAGGTTCCAGTTGAATGGGAGGAAGAACTTGTTGACTGTGAGGGTGGCCGAGCCCTGGCCCAGGCTGCCCAGGGGGGCTGTGGAGTCTCCTTCTCTGGAGATCTTCAACCCCCGCCTGGGCGCTGTCCTGTGCCCCCTGCTCGGGGTGAGCCTGCTTGGGCAGGGGGGTGGCACTGGGGGAGCTCCGGGGGGCCCTGCCAGTCCCTGCCATGCTGGGATTCTGAGATTCTGTGACCCTCGGTGACAGGCTGCCAGGGAGCTGCCCCCAGCCAAGGCTGCCCATTGGCCTTGCTCTGCGACTCGACCTCCTGGGAAGCAACGGCGCAAAACCGTAGTCAAGCGTGAATGGAAAAAGACAGGTCGTCGCGAAAAAAGAAAATGGCAATGCAATAGCAAGCGGGTAGAATCATAGAATGTTTTGGGTGGGAAGGGACCCCCAGAGGTCCCCCAGCCCAACCCCCCTGCGGGGAGCAGGGACACCTTGAACCACATCAGGTTGCTCACAGCCCCGTCCAACCTGGCCTGGAATGTTCCCAGGGATGGGGCCTGGAATCTGCATTTCAATCCCCTTTTTCTTGAATATATCCCCGTCTGCTCTGTGGAAATACATAGTACAGAAGAAAATGAATCTAACTGATCCTTGCAAATATAAAGCAATTATTTCCTTAATTAATCTGTTACTTAGAGTTATCAGGTTTTTTTTTCTCCCGTGTTTCTGGAGAAGGAAAAAACCCTTTCAAATTCGAGTCTTCCACAAGAATGCGCAGCCTTGTGTTCCACCCCTCCTTACAAAGCCGCGTGCACAAGTCGAGTTGCTCAGGCTCTGCGGGCACCGTTTCTGACGTGCCCTGGGGATCCCATTCCTGAGACCTTGGAGGCAAACCTGTGTTTACCCCAGGGCTCTTCAGGGAAGGCTCCCTCCCTTCCCAGGTGCCCAGGGATCGTTTGGTAATTTGTCCCGTGGGCGTGGGGTAAAGCTTAAATCTGTCACGTTGGAGGCTGCCATAGGGGAACCTTCCCCGTTTCGGAAGTGATGGAGCTTGTGTTTTAACTTCAGCTCAAGGACCAGTAAGTCTCCTTCTGAGGAAGCCTCGCGATACCATTAACCAGAGGGAGGGTGAGATTTTTGAGCGGTTTTAAGACAATTTTTTTGCTGGATGGGGAAGGGCTTCCTTAACCAGCATGTCCTCCCCCTGCAGTAGCAGGAATCCTGCTGTGAAGCAGTGCCAACGTTATTAAGGTCCCTCCTGAAGGAAAAACCGCATATTCCAGTACGTCTGAATCCTAACTCAATTTTGGGGTAAAAATTCCTGATACTGGCGGACCCAAGAGGCGCGAGGAAGATGGCGTGCAAGCGTAATCCAGATTAGAAGGGGCTGTTTGTCTCCTGAAGCTCTACGTACGTGACATTGCCATCAGGCGTGCTAGCCTCATTTTAATTGACCCAACTGTATTGCTACAGAGTCAGCAAATCACTCCAGCGGTGGCTGTTGTCTGTTTAATGCAACACTAATTAATGGGGCAAATTAAGGCACAATATGATCGTATTTACTTCTCTGTAAATAAGAACACCCCCCCCAAAAAAGGGAAGAAATCCTCCCAAACATGCCCACATAGGGGAAAGAATTTGGATGTTCATGAGAAGACATCATTTGCAAGATCTTTGGCAAGACCAACTCTTTCCATCAGGTGCCAGCCAGAGCTTTAAGATTTAAACTCAAAGATTTTTTTCCATGTTGTGATCGATTGACTGTAATTTTGTCAATATATTTTTTGTCAATTTTGGACCTTCAACCTGCCCATTGAATCATAGGATCACGGAATCGTTTGGGTTGGAGAAGCCCTTTCAGCTCCCCCAGCCCAACCGCCCCCCTGCCCCTGCCATCCCACCCCCAAACCCTGGCCCTCAGCACTGCCTCTGCCCAGCTGTTAAATCCCCCCAGGGCTGGGGACTCGACCCCTTCCCTGGGCAGCCCCTTCCAGTGCCTGACAGCCCTTTGGGGAAGGAATTGTTCCCCATGGCCAACCTCACCCTGCCCTGGCACAACTTGAGGCCGTTGCCCCTCGTCCCATCGCCCCTGCCCTGGGAGCAGAGCCCGACCCCCCCCGGCTCCCCCCTCCTCTCAGGCAGTTGTAGGGAGCGATGAGGGCTCCCCTCAGCCTCCTCTGCTCCAGGCTGAACCCCCCCAGCTCCCCCAGCCGCTCCCCAGCAGCCTGGGGCTCCAGACCCCTCCCCAGCTCCCCTGCCCTTCTCTGGACACGCTCCAGCCCCCCCAGGTCCTT
>JAKFQP010001005.1:12759-25822 GCA_023375905.1 Nycticorax nycticorax
GGTCGTGGCTTTACCCACGTGTGCAAGGTCAGCGGTGTTGGATGGAGGGGTCGGCCTCTCCTGGGATTCGCTCTGACGTGGGTAGATGTGTGGAAAGTACCAGGGAAAATGCAGGTTGCCGTGCTGCTCTCGATGGCCACGGTCCCTGCTCTGCCCCTGGAAGCAGCCAAGCGCTCTCTTGCGGGCTCCCGTCGGCATTTTGAATAAGGAAAAAAAAATACAACTTTTCAATTCCTTCCCATTTCTGATTCTGGTAATCTGGAGAAATTCTGATATAGCTCAGGGATTTGATTTGGGTTTGTTCTTTTTTTTTTTCCTTTTTCAGATGGAGACCGTGCACGTCGTTGGGTGCCCAAGACACGCCGTGTGCTTCCCAGTGTTTTCCCCAAACTTCTTCCTCCATTGCAGCGCAGTAAATGCGCTTCCCAGCTCTGTGCTGCTGCTTGATAAGCCAGCTGGAGAGAAGCTATTTTCTGATTTTCAGATACCGGAGTTTATCTCTCATGCTAGTTTTCACTGGCAGTTCAAGAACTTCGTAGAAAACTCTTCAACTTCCCCCTTAGTACCAAGATGGTAAGAGGCAGATAAAACTTATCGCTTGCTAAGAACCAGCAAAAAAGTTCAGAGGTTTTGTTTAGATGCCAACTGGGGGGCTATTTGGTTTTTTGGAGGTGGCACGTGGCTCACCCCTACCCCAAGAAGAAAGGGAAATGACGAGCAGTCCTTTCTACTGGACTGGGGGAAACAAAAAAATACACAAAGAATGTCGAGTCTTTACTGAAAAGTTGAGACTTGAAGATTTTGGGGCAAAACCTTTCCATTCAAAGCTTAAAGATCCGACTGGGAAATTCCCCCCAGGGGAGCTCTCCATGGGGAGTGTTGCTGGCCGGGCCGTAGGTCCCGTGTCACCCCGCGATGCCCTTTCAAATGGGAACAAAGACTTTCCCAGCCATGGTGCCTCTTCGGGGTTGAGGTTGGGCTTGGGTGCTCTCCCCGTGAGGGAAAAGGGAAGGATTTTTTGTTAGGTGAAAAAAATACTATTTTCCACAAGACAGCAGGCCTGCATCTAGAGATTTCTGCTACAAACCCACCGTTTTTCCAGAAAAGATTGCTCCTGCTGGCTACGTGCATCACTTGAGAGCAGAGGGAGCTTCTGGTCCCTCCCTGAGCGTGCCCTAACCAAACCAGCAATATCTGGCCAGCTCCTGCTCCCCACTGAAATACCAAACGCAGCCTTTCTCGCCATTCCTTCTCCCAGGTGACTTTTAAACCCGTCAGCGGTTACAACTGGTGTCCTGTAATCTTTGTAACCAACGCAAAAATCGCTCTCTTGCTTCACGGTGGCTTCTAAAAGCGGAAAAAAGAAAGAGGATGGCTAAGAATGGACATAAATACACCGTGTGCTGCTTTCCTCGTTGCTGGTCTGACGGCGTTTCCACCGCTCCTCCCCTCGGAAAGCAAAATACACCCAGGCGGTGGTGCGCAGCAATGCACCGTGAGCGGGGATGACGAGCGCGTCCGTCAGCGGCCGGACGACGTGGCCGATGCGTCAGCCCCATCCCCACGCCGCGTTGCTGTCGCAGAGGTATCCTTACGGATGAGGAGAGGGTGCTGGGACGTGGCTGCCAAGAAGTTGGGGTTCATCCCTGAGACCAGCTGGAAGGGGATCCCTGGAGGGACCCTCGGAGGTCCCCTAAGGGGATCCTTTCACCCATGGGCTTGACCCTGCCATTTTGGTGCTGATAAATGGCCAAAGCTGGTGGGGGATGGGGCTGGGCCACGGGTGGTTCCGCATGGGGAGGTGGCGAAGGGCGGCAGCGACTTGTGGCGTGAAACCCAGCAGCTCTCGGGCAGCGACCCCGTCCGTATGGACACTCACTCTGTGTACGGGCAGGTACCAGGCAGCCGGGCGCGTTCCTGGGCAAGCGGCAGCCAAAGCCAGTGCCGGTCGGCACGCGGCCGCGCACCAACGCTGCCTTCAGCTTGTCGTGGTTTAACCTGGCTGGAGACTCAGCACCACGCAGCTGCTGGCTCACTCCCCCTGCCTCAGCGGGATGGGGGAGAGAATCGGGAAGAAAAAAAAAGGTAAGAGCCGTGGGCTGAGATAGAGACAGTTTAATAAGAGAAAGTAAGAATAATAGTAATAATGAGAATGGTAAGAGAATATACAGAATATACAAAGCAAACGATGCACAACGCAATTGCTCACCACCCGCCGACCGATGCCCAGCCCATCCCGAGCAGCGATCCCTCCCCGAGCCACCCCCTGAGCGTGACGTTATATGGTATGGAATAGCACGGGATGGGATGGGATGGCAACAACTGAAAACATCAGTGCGTTATCAACATTCTTGTAGCACTAAATCCAAAACACAGCACTATGCCAGCTACTAGGAAGAAAATTCACTCTATCCCAGCTGAAACCAGGACACAGCTCGGAATGCACATGCAAACCATTTCGCTTGCTTTCATCTGGTCTGGCTGCTGGTAAAGAGCGCCCGAGGCGTGCTCCTACCGAGCCCAAACGGCACTGGACCGTCCTATCGAGCCGGTTGCGCTCCGCCCTGATTAATGCGTTCCAGTCTAGAAGTCGTTTTGTTTTGATAAACTTCGCAAACCAAAAACTGAATGTTGATATTTTGGTACCACGCTGAAATAGGGGAACAACTTCATTCTCGACGCCAGCGTTTCTGACGCGCGCACTGAAAGGCGTCCAGAAATGCTGTGTTTTCACGGAATGCTCTTCGGTCCCGAGATACAGCATTTTTAAAGCATTACAGAAGCAAAACCAATCCCAGTGCCTTGAAAGCTTTTTGTACCGACTCGGCTTCACGGAAATAGCGACTGGGGGCCAAACGGCTGATGCTATTGCGTGATGTAAGGAGTCAGGAAGCTTAGCAGGGGATTAGAATAGCGCAGGTTGTGTGTGCCTGTGTGCAGTGGGGGGGGGCGGGAGGCACACGGCGTTTAATAGAAAGCTTTAAATCTTTTGTGGCTCTGCGTTGGCCGCTCGCAAAGCCGTCGCGGACCCTGTCGAATGAAGGCGATGGGGATGCGGTGCTTGACGAGGTCTTAGCTGCTGAACTGAGCTCCCGGTCGAGATCTTTTCAGTTCATTTAAAAGCTGCAAACTCTCCCTTGCTGGGGTGCGGAGGAAGCGAGCGCTGCTGCTGTGTAGGCAAGGAAGAAAGGGGCTTCGCTGCGTGATCCTTCTGGAAGGGGAATGAAGGGTGTAGCGGCGTCGGGGGGGGCTAAATTCTGGCCTGGCTTCTGCCCTCACCCCAAACTAATGGTGGAGATTTGGGGACCGGGCGTTGGAGCGGTGCAGCTCTCCGGGGATGCGGATGCCGGCCAAGGGAGGGTGCAATGCAAGGGGGGCACCAGCCCTCGCCGCTGGGAGCCACTGCGGGGGCAGATTTTATGGTTTACTTTATCGCGTTGTCCTGCCGGGGAGAAAAGTCATTCATTGCAAGCGTGAACTCCGAGACGAGTAAAAATCAAAGATGACCCAAGGGCCTGGAGGCATAAAAACAGCTACTGAATTGTTCGGCTTGTTTAATGAAATGGAGCAGCACAAAGACACAGTTCACGTATAGATTTATATATACAGCAACTCTGGCACTCAAACAATTTACGGAGCTCACTGCAAATTATAAGATGGGGAAGCCTGGCTGCTGTAGGCTGTTTGGGAGGGAGATTTGGGCTGGAAAGTCCTATCGGAAAGCTGTAGTGCTGTGATGGCAGAAGGTGGAGGAGCTGGGGACACGCCAGCTCGTGGCCGCTATTGAAGATGGAGGGTAAGTTGCTGCCTAAACCCCAGGTCTGGCTGCGGCAAAGCAACACTTGCCATCATCCTCTTGCCCATGGGCGGTGAGGGTAACGCACCTGCAGGACAGACGGAGCCACGAGGCAGACCCGCCGTGGTTCGCTCCCGCTTTCCAAATGCACGCGTTCTCTCCCTTGGCACGCGCGTGCAGACCGTGCCGAGCCATCCCTCGCCGCCGCCCCCGGCTGATGGCAGAGCGGCTGCGAGCGGACAACCAGAGCTGCCCTGGTGGCCCTCGCCCTGCCGGCGGCCGTGTCTTCTGCTGGCCGGTGGCCGGCGTGGAGGGTGGGTGAGGCTGCCTCGTCGCATTCCCACCTCGAGTGAGTCGTAGGGGAGGATGAGACTGCCAGCGCCGAGCTACATTCGATGCCTGTATCTGAAACACCAGGTTCGAATGATGATGCAGGTCACTAGGTCCTTAATTTCCTCTCTAATGGATTTTCTAATGCATTTGATGAATGAATAGGTGCTCAATAGTAAATAGAAATACCATTTGCAATCTTGGACTCGAAACGGGGCCTTGACGTTGCCATTATTTATGCTTACAGGAGTCCCGTGGACCCCGCAGGAGGTGGGATACGTGCAAGGGCTGAAATGATTGGGGCTGGCAGCGGACGGCAGTGTCAGCCCGGGCCGCTGCCAAAGGAACGACCCGAGCGTGCGCATGGTTTTCGGAACATGAATGATCCCATTGACTCCTGATCGCCCGCAGATGCGACCCGGGCTGAATGGGTCTTGTGTTTGCAGGGAAAGATGGTCCAGAAGGAACTGGGAAGGTTTCCGAGCAGAACGTTGCTCTGTACGTGCAGAGTACGTCCCCCGGCTGCGGTTACGGGCGAGGGGGGCTGGGTGCCGCCGTGCCCGGGGAGGAGGCGGCGTGAGCAGGATCCTGCCTGCGTCCTGCCCCGCGCTGCAGACTGGGGTCCCCCCTCGATGGGGATCGTCCCTCGGCAGCCTCCTACCTAGGCGGGAGCTGCCTGCCCTGACCGTACAGCAATCCCAGCCGCTCGGTTTACGAGTACCACGTCGGTGCAGAGTAACGCGATTATACATTCACATCAATTTGTGTGAAGCTGGCAGCATCCCCGGCGAATATTTTTGTACCGGCAGTTTCTAAATGGCATTACTGTTAACAGCAATGTATCATCGTTACCAGCAAGGCTTTAGAGGAGGCACGAGCAAAGCGTGACAGTACTTAAACCTCTGCGAGTACTGCCTGATCGTTAACGTAACCAACCCATGGCTGATGTTCCCCTCACTCGGTAGAGAGTAACGCGGTGCAATGGAGCAGGTTTTTGGTTAAGGTTCTCCGGTGAGCCAGTCCCCCCCCCCNTTTGGTTAAGGTTCTCTGGTGAGCCAGTCCCCCCCCCCGGGTCAGGACGGCTGCCTCCCCGCATGCCTCGTGCGAGTCTTTTTCTTTCTGCTGAAGCATCGGGCGGTGCCGGGTCGGTGCCAGAGGCAAGATCCAGCCTGGAGGAACCAAGGGTCCCGTCCCAGACTGCGGCCCCCCAGCCCTTGCTGGCCCAGATGTCGTCACAGAATCACAGAATCATTTAGGTTGGGAAAGCCCTTTAAGATCATGGAGCCCAACCGTTCCCCTAACCCTGCCATCCCACCACTAAACCCTGGCCCTAAGCACCTCGTCTATCCTTCTTTTAAATCCCTCCAGGGATGGGGACTCAACCCCATCGTCATCTGGCGTTCGGGGGCTCATCCTGCAGCTGCTTTGGCTGCGGTGCTCCCTCCAAGCGTGCCGTTAGGTATTAACAGGGGACGGAGCTGGCAGCGGGAGAGGGTAGCGGGGGCAGGCATTCGTCTTGCTGTCCAGTAAGCCGCATAACAAATACCGATGCCAAGCGTAATCCTGCTGCAGTTAAAACTGTTGCTTTGGTTTGTCATCATTCATTGTTCAGAGTACAGCTGCTTAATGACAGGATGTGGGAAATGGAAAGGGTTTTTTAATCCTCGTGGAGTTTTTAAAATAAAAATTCCTGAGTAACGGAGGGAGAGAAGGCGCTCGCACAGAAACGCCGGGCTCTGTGTGCCGAGCCGCAGCCTGGCCGGGGCGAGCCTCCCCTCAGCGAGGCTCAGGAGACGGAGGTTTTGCTCTTTGCTTTAAAAATAACCCGCTGTGCAAAGCCGGGCAGCATCCGGGCCCCGGCTCCGTTTGCTTACATTACACATCTGGTGCGGCCGTCTCTGCCCGGCGCCTGGCAGCACGGGACCTGCCTTGGATAGGAAGAAATGAAAAATCAAAGACAAATGCCACGCACGGGGCCACTTCTTTGCAAAAATGCCCCGTGTCCAATTAAGTTAGCAAATGTTAGGTTTCGAGCCTAAATACAGGCGAATGGAGGGAATTATCCATACGGACGATGAGCAAGCGGATGAAATGTGAGGCGGCCAGAGGAGGCTTCGTTAAGCCAGTAACGAAGGAGACAACCCCAGCCCTGCCGGAAGGCGGGGTGCCTGGGGTGCCTTTTTCGGTTTTGGTGCTATTTTAATAATGATCTTAATTTTTATACAGGCCACGGTGGGACTCCACCCCTTCCGCACGCTAATTGCTCCTAGCTGGCGGCGCAGCGTTACCGGCAGGCGCTCTGCCCTGGGCGCGCTGTGCATCACGTAAGCAAACGGGGGAGCCGACGGCCGTGGTGGGAGATGCATTTCACCCAGGCTTTAAACTCACTGCTGGCAGGCACAGCCTGTGGAGAACCACTGAAGGCTGGGACGTGGCCAACAAGTCTGCGTAATTGCTAGCCCATCCCCTGCTTCACTGCGCCTCTAGAAATATTCCCTCTCTTCCTCTACGTGCATTTGTTAAGCCCTGTCCTGAACTATGTCAAATCAGTGTGGAATTTGCCCGGGGTTCCCTTCTGCCGGCCCAGAGTTTCTCAGTAGCATCAGCAAAATTAAAGGAGGTGCTGGGGTTGGGATGAGGCCGCTCCTGCTTATCGGAGAGGGAGAAAGAGAGGAGCCAGGGTTCTGCCCTCAGCTGCTCAAATCCCTGCTGGGGCTTCCCGCATACCTGGGATTTTCCACGTTTTGCAATCTCAAATTAATATCCCCTTTTTATTTAGGATTAGTTGAGATATTCTTACAGTAATCTATTCCCAGCAGAACACCGCCATGCTCATCACCGCTCTCTTGGTCCAAAAGTTGTTTGGGTTGGGTTAGGTTTTTTTTGTATCCCTTGAAAATTTCTATTTCCAACAAGCCTACTCTTATCTCACTTTTGCTATTTTAAGTTCTGTGGCACAAAAAGGCTGACTCACAGAAAGCCGTGTTGTAGGAAATATTGGCTCAGCTGAGGAAATAATTCTCAGTTCATTCTTCCACCGTGTGCTTTGGGTTTTTTTCTGTCCCTCTTCCCCTCCCCCCCCCCCCATATATGTCTTTCAGTCTCATGTTATGGCGCACATCTAGCACCGTGAAAGATGGAGAGCTATTTCTCATGCGCTGGCCTACCCAGTCAAATGTCTCTTTCTGTACATACCCCAAAGTGGTTTATGTACCCACTATAGAAAAATGACACAGGATGCTCACACAGCTCATAAAATTTGGGCTCCTATTGGAAATGTTTTGTGGAAAGAGGCTGCTTAATCTACTGCAGCCATTGACAGTTAATGTGGTGGCGGTGGGCATCGGAGGGGGGGAGGATTACAAACCGGCTCAGGGAAGTTTGATGTGTTATCAGGAGTCCTCAAGAATAAAAATGACAGAAAGGGATGTTCAACGAAACGTAGATAATTGCCTAAAAAAGGGGAAATATGGGAGGCCCCTGCCAAGTCATCCTTCTGGCCGGACTCCTTCTGATGAGTACCTGCAAGCACCCTCTCACCCCTAAGGGACCTGTAAAATAAATCCAGGGTGTGCTTTAATTGAGTGTTAAGCACATCAGTGATGGGCAGCGAAAGACAAGGCTGGAGAGATCCCCGATGAAATCCTAGCCCAGGGGGGAGAGGAAAAAATAAAAAACCCCAAACCAACCCAACTGCAAACCCTCTGTTGACTTCAAGGGCTTTAATCACTGGAGCAAGTTGTCTAAAAACATACTACAGGGTGTGCTTTGGCACTGCCAGGCACTTCATTGCTTTTACATGAAATATGCCAGAAAATAATGCTTAATGTCTTGTAGATGTGGATAGCGACAGGAAAGCAGCTGATGCCAATAATATAAGAAGAGGAGAAATCAGGGACTTTTGAAGGTACCTATCAGTATTTTTTTTTAAAGCCTTTTTGACACTATCGTTAGCAAAACCTAATTAGAAGGTGTTTTTCAACAACCGCTGTCCTCGGGACATAAAGTATAGCCCTCACATAAATAATATTAGCATCTTTAAAATACTTCATAAACACTGATTTACCCTCTCCATTTTCTTGTGAGATAGATAATTATGTGTTAACAATAATATCATCATCATTAGTAGCTGTGTTAGTCCTCTCTTTTTATAGATGGAAGCTCATGCCCTGATAATAAACAGCTTGCTGAAGGCCACATGAGGAGTCTTTCAGGACTCTGATTAGGGAGCAAACAGCCCTGGCTCCGTCCTCCGTTCCCACAAAGAACCCGAACAATGTAGGTGTAATGAAAGAAAAGTGGGGCTTTAAGTATGGGCAAGAAAAGGGAATCCTCTTCAAGTCGGCTGGATTCCTGGGCTGCCAGGAAATACTAAAATCGCATGTGACGGGGATAAAGGTAAATACCTAATAAATATTATACCTTTTGTACCTTTATTTATTCTGCGGTAATTATACCAAGTAATGTAGATTATGTTATAAATCACGATGACACTTACAATGCTGAATTTTTGCAACCACATCCTGGCCCTGTGAGATAATCCGTTTTGATCTCGGATGAGAGGCAGATACGTCTTGCTTGAAACTTCAGAGGTGTGCGACGGCAGGCGATGCACACCCTTTTTCGTAACCTTGTTAAAATAAAACAAGTTTGGATTTGCTTAGCCATTGAAGGACGTAACATCTGAGTTACAGCCCTGCTGTGAAGGGAGCTTTGCTGTAACCACGGAGTTAACAGGACCCTCTTTCTATTTGAGAAGTAATGGGTTGGGTTTTTTTCCATTTTAAAAAATGTGGATATTTACATCTCCAACTGCAAAAAAAAAAAAGAAAGTTAAAGCAACCCTTAGAGAGTGATTAAAGCCAAAAAATAGATTTGTTCCCATGTCTCTAACTCAGCTCGCTGTGTCTAAACTAATTACTGCAGGAACTGGGAGGCAGGCTGGTCTTGCATTGCTGGGTGTGCTTGCAGCGAGGTTATTTAACAACAGCCTGCCTGCTGTCATGGTATCTGCTGTCAGAGCATCGCCTCTCAAGGAAACAACCCCGCTTCACGTTGAAACTACAGCTCTGCACCTCCGAGAACTAAACCCGCCGGGGTCGGTCCACGATGAGCAACGTGGCGCTTTGCAGAGTCAGGTCCACAGCAGCTTCTTTCTGTGGCGTTCACTCATTTTTTCTCTTCCCCACAATTCTGCGGAACATCCACAGATCCTCCTGGGGCCAGATTCTGGGCAGCAAGGGATGATCAGGGCTTTCACAGCGATGGTAATGGTGCCGGCTGGGGGCCCCGGGACAGCTTTCGCTCTGCCCTCCCTCTTGTGCCAGCAACCGCTTCGAGAGCCCAAGGGGACGGTGGCATCCTCTGCCCACGGTGGCAGCCCTCCGCGGCCGGGGAGGCCCTGGGACAGCGGCAACAAAACCCATTGTTTTTCCTCTCCAAAAAAAAAAAATCTAAAAAGGGAAAATGTGCCCTGGTGGGAGCGGCCGCTCCCCTGCGGGAAGGCAAGGTGCAGGAGCCCTCGCTTGAAGGGGGCCGAAGCAGCTGGCATCTCTTCTCTTCTGTTTCTCTCGCTTTTCCTTTAAAAATACGCTCCTCTGGCACGGATCTGGAAGCTCTCCTTGGCGTGGCATGTTCACAAGCACGTTTGTGTTCCTCTTAACACCTTTAGGGTCCGCTGGGCCCCCCGGGGAGAAGGTCAGCAGCACCCAGACAGTAAGGCTGATGGCTTCGTTTGCTAAATATCCCAATCCCGCGGCAGCAGTTCTTAACTCTGTCACCCATGGGCTATGTTATTTTTTGGGGGGGCATGCTGGTAGCTTTTAAAAATCGAAACATGAAATTGCTCCCGAGCAGAAGGGCCAGGAGGAGCAGCCCACGCCCGGCTGAAGCTCTGTGTACCAGGGGGATGCTGGCTGGCTCGCGCCTCTCGCCACCGCCGATTTACAGCAGCACTAAACGTGCTCTAAGGAGCGTAACTCGTGTCCTGGAGCTTCTGAAAGAGCCACTTCATGGCTTAGGATCGCACAGTTCATCAACTGTCTGCGAATGAGGGACAATTCACCTGGTCACGCTGTTCCTCCCCTCGTGCTGTTTATTTCGGGAAGCAGAAGCCTCCGAGATGGATCGGGGTAAGTCTATCGACGAGGTGATTGTTTTGGGATCGAACCCTCTCTGCCTTACAGAGTCCTACAACATACCTGCACACGTATACTTTCAAGCAACTGATGAAAATAAAAAGTAGTGCTACAGGCATGTTAATCACCAACATGTTAGATGTGGTTTTTACCACGTGTCCACTGATCAATTCCCGATCGATTTGTACGCCGAGGCAGCGGCAGATGCTCCCTACTCGGAAACGAGTCCCTTTCCCAGCATGTCCCCTCCTGCAAACAGCCATTGTCAGGAGCTGCAGAAAGAATAAAGCCAGTCCCTTAAACTGGTGAGCTTCCATTTCCTTTCTCGGCATGTACTGCACAACTAATTTAGAGGTTTGTTTTGTTTGTTTGTTTTTTTTAAAGTTGGCATCTTCCTCACATTAAAGGAAAAAATAAGCCTTTGAGTACGAAAGCCCCTGGCCTTAACGGTTCAGTGCTTCAGATTCAGCGCTCACAGACACAGGGAAGTCGTGGGGTATGGGTGTACCTGTCTCTCTTCTTTCCTCATTTTTTTGGTGGCGTGGCAGCACTGTAAGGACTAAAGGTGCCTTTGTGGTTGACATGAATCCACTTTGGGACGCAAACTGAAAAAAGCAGCTTCGTGGTGAATTGGACTGTCCGTGCGGGGACCGTGACTCCGGCACCGGTCGCTCCTCCGCCCCGGCAAGCCAGGAGCCAGGGTGCTCCCCGGGTGGGAGCCTGCCCGTTCCTCCATTTAAGTCAACAGAGTTTAAGTCCCGCTTGTTTAAATATCAGGTTTAACTGGGGCTTGCCTGCATATCAAAGGCAGTATGGTAATTTTTATGAGGGAAAGGGTTTGCCCCGGTGTTGGCCAGACTTGTCCCTGCTCTCCCTGTTGCACAACGTGGTGCTGAGTCACTGCCGTTTCTCACCCGCTGCTTGCACGTTCTTGGCGCTGTGTTTGTACAGGATGGGGTCCGGTAACGCATGCCGTAACTGAGGGAGCCTCTCCATAAACAGGAGCTAAAAAGAAAGAGCGAGGCCTCCTGGTTCGCTGGCATTTATTTATTTATGCACTGCCGTGCGTGGCAAGTTTCCTTCTGGCACCTAGATTGCGTGGTGGACTGGGCTTGAACTTGCTTTTCTTGAAGTCAGCCATCCGATTCCTACTGATGCGCTTGGCACCTCGCTGGGCCTTCACTCTCGCCCCAATCTGCAAAAGATTTATGGGTAGATATTATATAGATTTAACACAATACCATGGCTTTTATTATTTGCTGGAAAATGTTAATAAAACCCAAGTATTACAGACGCATTTTAATCCCTGAAGTGATTTTTGAGTAGAATGCATGAATTATTAATTGTTGTTACTGTTATTATTGCAGTGCATACCTATCTCACAGGACGTTGTGAGGATTAATTAATTCTTGTAAAGATGTAAAAGGCCATATAGGTGTCAAGGGTTATGACTAGAGTGCTTTGAAAATGGAAACGGCTTTGTGAGTGCCAAGTATTATTATTTATGGAGTCCGGGCAGTGTGCTTGGTGCCATGCAAACACTGGTCCAGTTATTGCAAATATTTGCTTCTATGTGCTTAGTAGGCCGAGCACCCGCTGCTACAAGTCATTTCAACCATTGTAAGGACGTGCCTTACAAATATGGCCGTGAGAAGACTTTCCAGCAGTCGGGACGACAGAGCCGTGGAACGTGAGCAGCCGCGTTAGCGAAGCGCTTTGAAGGCACGCTTGTGTTCAAACGTGGGGATGAACCAAGACCTCAGATCCGGTCCAGCTCTACATCCAAAAGCCGGGGTTTTGTCTCGTCTTTCTGGCTGCTAGGAGACTTTGGGAAAGGAAACGTAACAACAGTTAATTGCTTAAAAGTGCCTCTCCCAGCTCAAGGCAAAGCCAACTCCCTAAGCTCAGCTTACTCCCCGAAAAACCCGCTGTCAACTGTAACCTGCGCAACTGCCCTGCGTTACCCAACATCCGTTCTTGGAAACCCCTGAAAGCCAGAACCTCCCTCCCTCCCGCTCTGGAAATGGCTCCGGTAACTCTGAGCCCAGCTGCGTATTTGGGCAAAAAACTAAAGCTCCTCAGGGAAAGCGAGGCCTTTGTGCGGTCCTGAGAGGCGTACGCCTTCATGAAGGGAGGGAAACCAGAACAAAACGGATGGGGTAAAATTATTAAAGCGTTAAAGTCTGCCAGAATGCACTTTGTAGATTCTGCAGAGCAGAATGAATCCTTGGGTCGTCACCCAGTCGAGTACGTCACCACGTTTAAGACGAGAGCCTGGCACCCCAGACTCATGCCTGAATGTTTGGGGAACGCCAGACCACAGCAATCTTCGTCCAGATAACTTCGGTTCAGCACGTTGTTGCTGCTCGGCAGATGGTGGGATGATGGTGTTCATTGTTCCTGGGGGCCAAACACCGCGCACTTGAGGGGTTTTCCCTCCTCCGTTACGCCTCCTGTTCCTACTTTGTGGACTTCTCGCAGCTCCTCCCATACCCTTCTTCAGGTGCCCGTGTCCGCCGTCCCCTGCAAGAGGTCCCTTATCTTCTTTCCTCTTGCCTTAGGCTACGTGCACGCTCCCCATTCACCCTTCCTCCACCCACTCTTACTGCTTATCTTCTTTTACCTGGGAAATAAATCATTCACAGTCTCAAGAGGTTAAACTCCTTTAGAAGCACGGACAGATCCTAGATTATAACCTAGGAAGGTGTCAGTGAGTTCCTTGTCACCTTTTCCCCCACTTTTCCGTGTCCCAACTTGCAGCAAAGTGGTCCAATTTTGGAATTGGACTGGATCTGCTCTT
>JAKFQP010001005.1:30351-42916 GCA_023375905.1 Nycticorax nycticorax
GGGGGATATCACAAAACATACTTCTTGTAGCAGTCGAGCATGGGAGGCATGATTGGGACAACAAAGTCTTTGCCACGTAAAAAAAAATATAATATATATATTATCCCAGGCTTGTCTGATTCTCTTCCCCGGGCTGCGAAAAGTCTGAGGCCGTTGAGCGTACGAAGCAGCTCCTTTGGTGGTGGTGGCCTCTACCCCGTGGGTGCTGACCCAGGCTGTGGTCTGCGCCCCTTCGATGCGCCGTTTGCAAAATGGATGTTTGGGTTTTGAGCTGTAGCTGAGCTTTTGGGGGGGCGCTGGGTGGTTTTTGGGCCCTCGTCTTGCTGGGAGCAATCTGGAGGCTGGTCCGCGTGAGGCTGGGGCCTTTCCTTTGCGCTCGCGTATGTTAACCAACTTTTCGGAGTAAGTTTCAAATGAGAACTGGTCCTGCAAACTCCTTTTGAGTTTCCGTAAGCGGCTGCGTGTTCGTGGATGAGCGCGTGAAGGGTTTTTTTCCTCTTCCCCGCAAAATAAAAAAGGGCCGTGCCGTGACGGTGGTGGTCCTTCGGCTGCGGGTGATGCCCTGTAAACGATCGTCCCAAACTTTCTGTGGTTTCTTGCAGGGGTTTTTGTGTGTGTTTGGTTTTTTCCCTTTGCTTTTGGTTAAGGTCTGGTGGAATACAATGGGTCCTGTTATTTACCCGAGGTCACCTGAGCCTCGACGCTGTCACCGTCTTGCGTTTTGGTAGTGGAAGGTGGATTTGTCTCCATGAGAACGGGGTTCCCGCGGTTGGTACCGTGTCTTGGGAAACGTGGTGGCGTGCCTCCCAAACTGGTGCTGAGAACACCTGGGAAATGCTTCGTTCTCACTCCACCAGGAAAGGGGAAGGAAATGTAATTTGAATGTATGAAAGCAGTTGGGGTTTGGCTTTTGGGCCTTTTAATTTATATAACTTTTTTTTTTTTAAGGCTGTGCAAGAGGTTATGATTTTTGCTCATTTAAACCGGCCATAATGCGCGTGCGTAGCATAAAGAATGCAATAATTACAGGAGATTCTGGTGCTTAAGCCTTACTTGCCCTTCAAACAGGTAGTTAGGACTTTTTTTTTTTTTTTCCCCCTTTTGAGTTTTTTATATGGCTACTTCTTTCAGTTTTACTCTCTCTATGGTAATTATTGATGTTTGTGTAACACTTTGAAGTTGTAAGGCATGGTGTAAGTGCTAAGTACCCAACAGCAGTACTTCATAGTCATTTTCCCATCATGAAAGGGTTTGATGCTAAAAAGTGCTACAGCCCTAAGCATAAAAAGGCTCTGGATGGATTAGGGGGAATGGTCAAAATTGCTTATAATGTTGTGTTCAGGTAATACTTTTTTGTTAGGAAGAACGCGTCTGAATAACGTCAAGCAAACTGAGTTATTTTGCCTAACTCGATTTTGGTTCTGGAATATAATTTAACGTGGACTTCACATTTGAGCCGGAATGATGTGTTTGCCGTTATAATTTTTGTAGTGGCAGTAAAGACCCACATCCTGCGAGGACGTAATCGTGCAGAAGTCGGGAAGTCCTGTAAAGAAACACAGGCAACTTTGTGAGCGTCGGCGGTCTAGCTCGGCTGAGCAAGCTCTGCAAACGCCTGTCAAGTCGCGTGCAGAAGCCAGGTGTGTTTTGTGTTCGTGGTGGGCAATAGGGCGCGGATCTTTCGCGACACTGATGCTGTGTCGGTATCGCGACGCTGTTAAGTGTTTTGGGGAAAGCTGAGGCAGCGGCAGGCGTGAGGCCGTTCCATTGCTGACCCTGCTCCTCTGCTCATCTGGAGGCCCAAGAGGTGGCCACCGCCCAGGGTTTGCTTGCTTTGCCCGTCTCTCCTGGGACCCACGGCCGCTCAGGATCATGGTGCCTGCGTGCATCCTGACACCTTGCTGGAGAGGGGATGCTGCTGGCAAACCTGCCACCGGCCCTTCCCCTTCTGGACCAGGGTAGGGAGGTCGTAAAGTGATCTGGTCTCCGCTTCGGAGAGGTGGGCAAGGACGGGGTGTACCGCCGGACCGTGCTCTGTCAGTGCTGCAGTATCGCGATACTGAACCGTGCTGTGCTGAAGTGCAACTCCTTTTTAATCGAATTCATGTTGTCTGTGCTGAGGACTGCGATGCCGTTACGTGCGCTGACCATCCTTGGCGCGCACGTGTTTGCCGACGCGCGCAGGGCGTAATAAAGATTGCGTGCACGAAGCCCCGAACGCCGGCTCGCGCAAGTAGCGGCAGGTTGGGAGAGAAGTGAAAGTGTGTATGTATGCGTGCTCTGTAATTATGCCCGTTTGGCTCCTGCAAAAAGCGACTACTGCGAGAATATGCTCGTTGCCCTCTCATTTTTAAATATGAATGTGTGTGTGTTAGGTGCAGGAGCGTCAGAAGTTTTCTGTTGGGAGCTCCGACTGACAGCTCTTTGCCGTGTTTTTGAGTTGCGCTGCGGCATTGATGTAATACCTTTGAGTTAACAGGTGATGAAGAAACTGTTCCCATGTTCCTGCCAGTGATTTCGCTTCCCCTGTCCTAAATACAGGCGGGTTTCTAAGCGCTGCGGTGTGGAGTTAGATGGCCTTAATTTCTGTAAAGTAGCTCAATGAAAAGAGTGACTTTACTGGAAAAAGGTTTCATCCAGTGATGCCAAGCGGAGTAGATGGAGGCCGCTTTATTCGTCTCCTGACTGCTTTCCTCCGAGATAAAGTACGACAATGAAACGAGGAATAAGAAATATCTTTTCAGGTGAAATTGTAGGGGAATATATTGGCTTTCTTTTAGTTTCGCAAAATCGCATTAGCTCACTGGAGGTAACAGGTAGTGCAGAGGAGGCAGCGTAGTCGTCGCTTCCCGAGGGTTGGTAGGTTGAGTGAAGAAGTACGGAAGCCTGGTCTGGAAATCGCTCCGCCAGTTTGTGTGGAAACGGCGAACAGCTTCTCCAGCTGGGTTCTGCCTTGTGGTATCTGATCCAAGATGAGAAGGCCCTTTCCTTCCTTCTTGTCATGAAAACGAAGCTGAAATTGTTGATATGAAATGGCCTGGAGTCTTAATGGCCGCGGTTGAGCTGGCAGTTGAGTTTTCCTTTGATTCTGAAGGATTTATGGAACTGTAACTCAGCTTACCCTCTGAAACAGTGATTTTTATTTTTTTTTTTAATACTTTATTGCACAGTTTTCTGCGACATCCTTTAGACTCTCCTTTTTGTATCACTAAGGAGCCTTAAAAAAATCCTTCCTGAGATGTTGCAGTTTACCCCTGCCCGCTTGCTGTCTTGGATGGGCCGATTGCTAGAAAGACCTTTGAGAACATTTCCTTACCGGTGGAAATAAATAGTAAAAAGGATTGGTGAATTGGTGTCGCTTTCTGAAAAACTTGCTTGAAAGAAGCCCCTGAGCATCGAGGAGGGGTTTTACAGAATTGTCTTGGCCAACGTACGCGGCGTCTTTCGAAGCATCCCCTCTTGGTCTTTGACTGTTGGTGTACGTGGCATAACACAGCGCTCCGTAGAGATGCCAAGGTCCTTCTAAACAAGTCGGCTTGAATACCGGGAGCGACATACCTAGGGGTGGTTTTGGACAGACAGGTCCTTGTTTTCAGGATGAGGAACGCAAACGGGCTGGGTGTCAACCTGGGTGCGCTTGAGCCGGCTCAGCGCCCGCGCTGGCCCGTCCTCGGGGGGCTGCCCGGCGCGGGGTGGTGGGAGCGGGGAGCGGGGCCCTGCCTTCCCGCTGTGCCTCTGCTCGGCGCAGGCGTGACTCTCCCGACGAGTATAACCCGGCGTCCGCCACGGAAGGTATTAATAATCATATTTTCAAAGATGCTGAGTCCCCACAGTTGCATGTGAAGTTGGCAGTCTCGGTGTGTGCTTAGCGTTGCTAAAAATCAAGCCGTGCGTGTGGTTTGCTGGCTTCTGCAAACTCCCGTGAGGGTGTAGTTTCTGTTTCTTTCTGGGAGCAGTATCAGTAAAAGGCTGCGTTGTGTACTCCGACTTGTGTTTATTGTTGTAATGCTTAAGTCTCCATGTTGCAAAGGAGCAATCTGGTTTATTAGTAATGTCTAGCAGTAAAAAATCAGAATCATCCAGAGAAAAAACAGTTGTCTTTTTTTTTTTTTTCTTTTTCTCCTTTTTGTCTTTTATGATCTGAGCTTCGGTTCAGTCTGCGTTCAGTGTAAGTGTGTATTGGAAGACGCTCTCCGCAACCACGTGCTGTACGCAAGTGTACCGGGTGTTGCCGGCGGTGCCTTCCCAGACATTTTAGCCGGCGTGGTGTGCGGAGCGGGCCTTGCCTTCCCCTCCCTTCCCTCCCCTTCCCCCCGGGGCCGGGCGGTGGTTTTGCCAGCCTGGCAAGGCAGCAAGCAGCTGCCTCCGCAGCTAATGCCAACGCTGCTCCGAACCCGCTGGTGGGTTTGGGGAGGGATTCGCTGGCTTCCCCGGCTGCCTGCAGAGCTGCCACCGAGGCCCGCTGACCTCGGGTCGATGGTGGAGTTTTGTGAATTAGGACTGTGAAAGCCACTCTGGAAACTTTCCTGTGCTCTACGCAGCTACATGCCTGCTGGCAGCGGCTGTCGGGCGTACAGGAAAGACCTCTCTCCAGCCTGTTCACGGAGCGTTTTTCCAAGGTGATGAGTTAAGGGTCAAATATTTACTATTCATGAAAATGTTTAGTGCTAAATACTGTGCCCAGTGCCAAAACCACAGAAATTGTCGAGGTTGAGAGCCCTACATAGAACCTATCCTAAAAGTTGCATCCATTTGAGTGTTAAAAGTTGGGGCTCTTCACGTGGGCGTCCTATCGCCGGTGAACCCTGAGCTGGGGATTTGTCTGATGGTGAGCTTCAATCCCCTGGCGGTTCCCTGGAAGCACCAGGCAAAGGAGAGGCAGTTTTTGGTTTCCTGGAAGGAGTTGTCCGGGCTGGCCGAGGAGGAGAATACCAAGCTTCACAGCTCTTTTGTGTTTTTTGGACAGGCTGATTAATGCTCGAGTGTCAGCATGACTTCTGAAAATACATTTTTTGCCTTGTAAAAATAGCAATAAGAAGATTTAATTATTTTTCATTTATCATTGATATTGGTCTAACTTACAGTCCTGTTGGAACAAATGAGAAATTTTGCCATTAGTTTCAGCAGTTGGGAGAGCGTTAAGTGTGGCTGAAAAATTTTACCTTAAAATACCAATTGGTCTTAGCAGAGATGAGTTGGACACACACCGCCCCCCCACCCCCTTTCCAGGTCTGTTTAGCTCCAGGATGAGAACTTTTCCGCGTTTAGATTAAGTCTAAATTTGTGGGAAAAAATAGTTTTGATATTGCATAGACCTATGGGGGAAATAACGAGAGATCTGGGTCAAAAAAGTAGGACGTGCAAGATTTAGAAGCTGTTGAAGTGTATTTATTTGTCCTATATTAGGTTAAAGGAAGTATTGGGGCTTTCAGTTTGGCAATGTGTCCTGCAGTCTGCGGTGTTCTCTAAAGGGAAGACAACTGTTAAACAGTGAATCACAGCTAATTTTTGTATGGATGTCAACATTCTTCTCTAGTGCAGAAAGTTGTGCTTGGGCATTCACACAAATGTGCGGTCCTAAATACGGCCTCTTAGCGCTAAGTTTTAATTAGGACGTGCTTTGTAAAAATAGGGATTTTTGCCGGGATGATGTTTGTGAACCTGTAACATGTATTTACTTTGGGGTTACGTTTGTTCGGGTTTAATACTTTTTAATGTACTTCTAAAGCAAAGCTAGCATGGATGCAGATGGAGGAAAACGAGGAACATCTAATAACACTGACGTCAAATAAATTGTGCTAGAAACGTAACTTGTGTAGCGATGGATTAGCTGTTTCTTACAGCTAACGCAACAGATCGGGGGTTTGGAGAAGCGGGGCCCGTGCTTGCCGTCTAGCATGAATGTTTTCCTGCTGCAGACCTGATTTTTTCGCTTTATTTCAAATGCACAACTGAGTTTCACAATCTGGTGTGTCTTGTTTAGACTGTACGTTTCTAGCGCTGTGCGCGATGGAAAAAAAAAAAAGTCAGGAATATGAAACTTCAGTATGGTGAATTGCGATAAAACAAAGCCCCAGCCTACGGAGCAGTTCTGGTGAGCCTGATCTGATAGCACCAACGGATATCTAAATGTAGCTGATTAATAGAAACCAACTTCTTTTTTTTTTTTTTTTTGACAGCTTTAGCCATTATAGTAAATATTTGTCACAGTTGTTTGAGTTGTAAGAAAAAAGCTTTGTGTGTCTGCGACTGTCTTCCAGGGCGGGCTGTGAATGGCTGTTGATTGCATTAGGAATATCAATGTGTTTATCTTGCTGTTGGCAAAGTCCGCGTTGGTTGGTTCCTCTACCGTCTACGCATGCAAGGTTATTTTGATATGGATTATTTATTTCTAGTTCATCAAGGCCTTTGGTAAGGTTCTTTCTTATGGTACATAGAGTACAGGCTAAATCCATTAGAAATGAAGTTGTAAGAGTCTGTTCCATTAAAAACAAACAGAAAGGCTCCTTGACCGTTGGGTCGTCCTGTTGAGGTGCCTGGGCACCACAGCCCTCCCGGATCTATTATTTTCTGGGAAAATAGATGGGCATTGCTTGTGCCTTAAAAACGAACCCTCTGTTCTCGGTGTGGTTCTGCGGGCTGGTTGTGGAAGCACCAAACCAAATATTCCCATCGGTCTCCTCTCGTTGTCCCCGTGCCTGGGCTCACCGCAGCCGTGGTCCCGTGTTGGAGAGAGACGGGTTGCTTGTGTGTACTGGGGAAGCAAACCGGACTTTTAAAGATCCTGAGTGCACATTGACGGAAATGCTGAGAAGAACTTAAAGAATTATACGAAGGATAAAGGGATGGAACCTTTCTGAAGTAGCCAGGGAAAACACTTGCGGGGTGTTGTGACTCGCTCGTTGGCGCTGCGGATGACTTCATACGGGAGACGCGGTGGGTACGTGAAATGCCGCATCAGGCTCCGGCTAAGAGCGCGTCCATTATGCGGGCTGAGGTTCTCTGCCGTGTTCGGTTGCCGAGCCTGCCAGCAGCCAGGCTTGTGTACGCTGGGCATGGCTGGGGAGCTCCAGAAAGCTGCACCGATGGTGCTGGGATATGTAAAATCTTACTTGCGTGCTTGATGCGCCTCCTGCTTTCCCAGCTGTGGTTTGTGACTACCCGCTTGTGGAATGGAGGGTTTTTTTTTTTTTTTTTCAAGGTGAAAAGAAAGAGATGCACTGGGTTTTTTAAAAACACGTGCCCAGAGATCGGATTAGTTGGATTTCATTTGCATTATCGTTACTGTAAATGGTGAAAGTCTGGGAACCGTGGTGTACTTCCATGTGCTGCCTACTTTTATTTGTTAGTCTGCTGCTGTTGGGCCTGCTGCTGTTCTGTGGGATTGAAATGATCCCCCCCCCAGCACCCCTCTGTATAATTAAACACAAGCCGTGCGCAATTGTACTGCTTTTTTCTCTTTAAAATGAACCCCTTCCGATGGTCAGCGCGGTCGGGCCCTCTCCCCTGCTTGGCTCTGCTTCCTTGGCCGTGCTGGCGCGTGAACATGGCAAATGAACGTGACGTGCCGGGGTGTTTTGCCTCGGTCCTGACAGTCTGCATCATTTTATTATTACGCCTTCCTAAGGCTTTATTTGATTTTCTAATCTCCCCCCACTGGGTTTTTCCCCTGGGCTTTTTCTCTTCTTTTTGTCATTTTGGACTTCCCGTTGCGTTCTCCCTATCTGTTCTTTAAACCAGATTGCTGCCTTTTTGTTTCTGCGCTCCGGTTTTTCTCTGCTTTCTTCCCCTTTCTCCTAACTTTCATTGAGCTTACATACAGGACTTGATCCTAAGTAGCCTTCTTGAACCAGAGGGGTCTGGTGGGTTTGGATGGTGCAGCCCCAGTCTGTGGCGGAGCCGGGCAGCAAGCAGAGGGGTAGCTGGGACAGGCGCGTGGGGTAGGAAACCCAGTGGACAGGTTCTGGCAGTGCCTGTATTTGATGAAAAATAATCTTGGCTTTAGACGTAACGCATCGATCGAACTCTTGCTGAAGTCAGAGGGGAGGCTTTGGGGGGGAGTTGGTGGGAGGGTTTAGCACAAATGCGAAAAGCTGAGGGTCTTTGAGTGAAGACCTCCGCGGGCTTTTTAAAATAAGGCATTTTATGCAACAAATTTCTGTTGACGTTGCGACTTATAAAATTAGCAAACCCAAAGCCAGTCACGGTGCAATCAGTGGCAGCCTTATCTGATTGTTTTTATTGTGGGTAGTGTTGACGAGTCACATGCCCCATTGTGCTGGGTGAACAAACACGGCTTTGAGGCCACGAGCTGGGACGTGCGCACAGCCGCCTTTGTCCCGCGCCGCACCGATGAGCGTGCCGAATCGCGACTTCGCAGCTGAAAGATCGCCCTCAAAGAGTTTTGCATCTAGAAACCGTGGAACCTACGAAACGCTCTGTTGCTTGATATTTAAGCAGCGTTTTTTATTTGATGTCTTGTTGTCCAGAACCTAAGAAAATAAGCAGGAGAGAGTAACACGTCGTAAACTCTTGTACCTTCTTGCCCAGTGAAGCCCATGGATAGCAGGCTTGTATTCTGTCCCCGAAGCAGATGTGCTTGGGACAGAGGGAATGCAGGATGTGCTTCTTGAGAAAGTCGGTAAAAGATTTTTGCCTGAAAGTCTTTCAAATATAACCCCTTACTGCAAAACTGTTGATGCTTGAGATGATAATGGTGAACCTCATCTCCCCTGAAGTCACAGTTCTGTGGATCGCCTCTAAATTGCTCTTGCTGTTTATAAACTCTTGCCTGTAATCCGGATATGTGTGGTGCAACTAAGATGGATGCAACGGAGAGATTGGCTGCAGGAGCAAACTTGGCACGTGGAGGCTGTGGATGGAGTCATCCAGCCGTATCGGGGGGAGAATCCCATCGAAATTGCTGAGAGTTTTGCCTAAGGAAGAACAGAGAGATCAGTCTTCCCTGCCTACAGTGATTTTATTATGTTGTTGGTTTTAGCACATCTTAATAATGCCAGTGTAGCTCATTGCCTGCTTCAGCGTTTTTAATTCGCAGAGTGAGTTTTCCTCTTTTTACCAGCTCGTAGTCTTGCTTTTTCCTCTTTGGAAGCTGGTGCTTGCGGTGAATTTTGTACTAATACAAGAGCATTTGCCAGAATGGTCTTGGATTGTCAGAGCTCCGCGGCGGGTATTACCAGGGTGCTTTAATACGAAATGGCACTGAAGCTGGTAGGAATTGTCATGGCTCTCTTGACTGCATCTCGACACCGTCAGCTGTGCGTCTGTCGGCCCTTTGATATCAGAAGACTTCCCCAGTTTGGGTGGCTTACAGGCAATCTGTCAAATACTGCTTTAATTTCAATACAGAACGAACGGCAAGCTTTTGGTGTCCGACCGTGGGTGCTGTACAGTACTGGAATATATCCTGTGGGTTACTCGTCAAGGTTGGCAGACTTTTTTTTTTACTTTTTTTTTTTTTTTTGAGCACAGCTGCCCTTCGTAGGCACTACTTGAATCGAAGGAATTACGGAATTACTTTCCAGTTACAAATTCTCTCTTGAAATTTTCATGGGCTTGCCTAGATCTGCAGTGGATCCCCAGAGACGCATCCCCAGCACCCACAGTTCTGCTTTTCTGGGTGGACGCGATACACCTGTGTGTAACAGATAACTGAGTTTACTTTATTTTTAGTTTACATCACTGAAGATTTTCTGTCCGCCTAACGATTAGGACAGAAAGCCGGTGTCAGGATTATCTGCTATTTCTGCCTCTGTGTGACCTTAGCAAATGGATTAACAAATTTACCCATGCACTGGTGATTTGATACTTACCAGGAGGTTTTTCAGACCAGTTCAGTGCCCTGAGATCTTCTGGTGAAAGGCGGCATTGCAGTGCATAAAGTGGCTTTTGTTTTATTTTTCAGCCTTGCTTACTTGGAGTTTTTAGTTTAGGCAAGCGCTCCTTCTGTGTTCGTAGGTTTTGTGCTTGTCTTCCCATTTTTCCTTTATGTTGGACACGACGTGGCCCTTCACATTGGAAACATTTGCCAATAGCGCCCATCTGCGATGAAGCATCATGTTGAAATCTTGGTTCATAATGTTAGGCATGTTTGTGTCCCTGGTAACATGGAAATACAACCTTATATGAAGTTTCAGGCACTTTTTCCAGACCCCAGCAGCTCTTTGGGGGTGGGGAAAAGGCTGAACTTTTTTGGCAGAGCCGCTTAAGCGATGGGTTTCAGAGCAGAGCTGTGCAAGAAGCTGCTTGTCCCAGTGGTGGAGACGGGGGTGGTGGGACCCCTAAGCTGACCTGCTCTCGGTGGAACGGGGACATGGAACAAAAGCTACAGGTGGAGCTCGGTGGACTTCTCTCTCTCTGGAAAGTTTCTACCCCCTGCCATGGTTTATTGACTCCTCCGCCATGCCGGTACAGTGGTTTATTGGTCCTACAGACATCATCTCTGGAAGGGTTGCGTTAAAACCTCCTGCTGGTTTGGGGGGGTGTGTGTGTATTAAAATCCAAGTGGTTTTGCTGAACCAGTTTACAGCATGACTCCAGAAACACCTGCGTTGTTACCATGAAGGTGGCAGTAAACTATAGCTTATCCATAGGAATGAACTTATCTATAGCAGGTAAGGGTGGGCCATGAACAACCCTGTCCTGGGCTGCATCAGGAGAAGCGTGGCCAGCGTGGAGGGAGGGGATTGTGCCCCTCTGCTCTGCTCTGGGGAGACCTCCCCTGGAGCCCTGCGTCCAGCTCGGGAGCCCCTAGCACAAGGAGGACATGGAGCTGTTGGAGCGGGGCCAGGGGAGGGCTACTAAAATGATCTGAGGGGCTACTAAAATGCTCCGAGGGCTGGAGCCCCTCTGCTCTGAGGCCAGGCTGGGAGAGTTGGGGGTGTTCAGCCTGGAGAAGAGGAGGCTGCGGGCAGAGCTGAGTGCGGCCGGTCAGGGCTTAAAGGGGGGGGGCCCATAGGAAAGGGGGGGACAAGCTTTTTAGCAGGGCCAGCTGTGACAGGACAAGGGGGGATGGCTTTAAACTGAAGCAGGGTAGGTTTAGGCTGGCTCTAAGGCAGAAATTCTTTGCAGTGAGGGTGGTGAAACCCTGGCAGGGGTTGCCCCGAGAGGGGGTGGAGGCCCCATCCCTGGGACCATTCCAGGCCAGGTTGGACGGGGCTGTGAGCAACCTGATGTGGTTCAAGGTGTCCCTGCTCCTGCAGGGGGGTTGGGCTGGGTGGGCTCTGGGGGTCCCTTCCCACCCAAACCATTCCGTGATTCTGTGAATGTCTTACATCAGCTTTGCTGTCCGACAGAACCTTTGCAGACTGCGAGTGGGCCCGCCGGTCTGACACCAGCCTTCCTGTGCGTCCTGGCCGCGTTACTCGACTGCTTGCATTTGTCCGTCAGTAAAGAAGATCTGAGTGGTGACGTGAGCTTTGTTGTGTGCTCACAGTGTCATTTGGGAAAGTCTCCCTTGACAACTTCCTAGATGACTCGTGTTTGTAAATTTATAGTTAAGCAAATGTGCAAGCCTCTGTGAAAATATTTATTTTATTTTTTAACGCCTTTTACTAAGAACCATTGGTATTTTCCTTGTCAGAGCTGCGTGCCCCGGGCAGAGAGAGCTTGGCAGGTCTTGTCCTGAAGAAAGCTTGGGCAGGACGTGGCGTCCTCGTGCAGGACGTGGCGTCCTCGTGCAGGACGCTGCTTTCGGTGGGAGTTCTCCCCGGCGGTGCAGGTGCCTCCCAAAGCCCATCGCGGTCCTGGCGAGCGCAGGCGTCCTTGCGGTACTGATGAGCACATGCTTTCTGTTACGCTGTCTTGTCTTCCTGTGTTGTTTGGGTATTTTTTGTCTGCCAGAAAATGAAATTTTGGGAAACGTCTTCAGTTTGGGAACAGTACTTAAAGCTGTACGCGTTTGGGTTTTGCTGTTGTAAATCGTGCTTTTATATTGTGACTTCTTTTATTTTTATCGTACTGTACGCTGAGAAGTATCCTCTGGTTAATTTAAAAAGAAAATCCTGCTAGCACTTTAATAAATCCATTAAACTTTACAGGAATGTATTTACACTCGCTAGGTAGCATGGCTTGAAGTTAAAAGCGTGAATTTACAGCGCGTTTGGTTTTTTATTTTTATTTTTGGAGTGACTCCAGAAAGAAAGTGTCTGGTTCCTGTTCAGTGTAATGCATATCTATATATCAGCAGATATAGCTGTTGGTGTAGTCAAGCCCTAATTGTTTAAAAAAAAAAAATAAAATCACTTTCCTGTGTGATCCTGGGGTATTTTTAGAAGAGCTGAGTGAAGCCCTTTCTGAGCTGAACCATTTTCTTGTGTTCTGAGGCGGTCTTACATGTTCTTCTAAGAAATATATTATCGCTCCGTTGAAGTCAATTCAGGTTCTCTGGAAAGGATCCAACCTTCAGGAAAGAAAAATATTAATGCGCGTGTTGAGGGAAAGGGTTTCCCTTTAGTTCGGAATTTGCTCGTCATGTTTAGCAAGTCAGCCATTTGCAGAGGCATTAAGGCTCTGCGAAACTAATTTTCGGGGCTGACAGTTTTCC
>JAKFQP010001006.1:2340-25126 GCA_023375905.1 Nycticorax nycticorax
CAAGGTGTCCCTGCTCCTGCAGGGGGGTTGGGCTGGGTGACCTCGAGGGGTCCCTTCCCACCCAAACCATTCTATGATTCTATGATGTTGGCTCCCCCCCATCAATAAAACTCTGCTCCTCAGTTCTTGGGATCAAATTTAATATTCTCTGTTGACGTACGTGATCTTCAGTGCTCAGATGGACCTTCAGTCTGAAGTTTATTTGCATTTTAATAAACTGTCTTTGATGGAGAACACCCTTCTCTATTCATCACCCACAAAAGAAGCGTGAATTGGAAATTATGCAGGAACTTAACGCATCTGAAAGGAAATTGCAGGCTACGGCTTGACTTCACTGAGCAAACTGAAGATCAAATGATCCCATCTGCAGCAGACATCAAAAACGAGCGGGCATCTGCTTATGCTGAGACCGCACAAGGGGATGGCTTTCATGAAAGGATGCTCCTTTGTTTAGGAACGTAAGGGTGGCCATACGTGCTGGGCGCTGGGCTGGGAGCTTCTCCAGCAGTGGTCAACAGCGACCGCGTAGGGGAAAAGAATCGGGCTGAGCACGGGGTGACCCTTCTCCAAGCAGCTCCTCTGGTGGTTCAGGGATGTGGATCTGAATTTAGATGTTTTCTTGAAGACCCTGTGGGCTCGTGTGGGATGCGGTGAGGGTCGGAGGAGGGATGGGATGGAGCAGAAAGGCCCCGTGGGGCGCTGGGGAGCACAGGAGGACGTGCGAGGTCCCGTCGTGCTGCAAGGCTGGGTGCAGGGGGCTTCCATCAGAGCAGAGCTTTGCGGGGTGAGGCCCTGGAGGGATGCGCAGCCGAAGGCAGAAGCGTCTTCCCAGCTCCCTTGCTCTCGTAATCCTCGCTGGCGGATGCTGCAGCTACATCTGTGCCCGGGGGCGGAGGTTTGCCGGAGGAGGAGCAGGAGGTGGGCAGACAAAATTACCGAGGCGAAGGCAGTCAGAGAATAGGATCCCAGTGTCTGAGATCTTCATTGTCTTCTCTGCTATTGAGCTGGGGAAAATTTAGCACCATCCAAGTGGAGCAAAGCCATCTCCGCAGCTCTGCCATTTCCAGTTGGGAACAGGCTCCCCAAACTCCCTATTATTCAGGTGCTTTGCCGAACCTTTGCGCCGGCACGGGCTGATGGGCATGCTGGGGAGTCTTGGCTGTGGTTTCCCAAGCTGATCCAAGGGCACTTAAGTATCTCCAAGCGGTATTGATGGAAGGGGTCTGTGTTGGCCCTGGAATAGCCAGCCTGGCTGCGTGATCCTGCAGGCAATGCCAGGCTGGCTTTGCCACCCTTGAAGCGCTGGCTGTGTCACCTTCAGGGAGAGGAGGCGGGTGACAGGGACATCACAGAATCACAGAATGGCAAGGGTTGGAAGGGACCTCAGGAGATCACCCAGTCCCACCCCCCTGCTCAAGCAGGTTCTCCTAGAGCATGTTACACAGGACTTCATCCAGGCGGGCTTTGAATATCTCCAGAGAAGGAGACTCCACAGCCCCCCTGGGCAGCCTGGGCCAGGGCTCGGGCACCCTTAGAGTAAAGAAGTTCTTCCTCATGTTCAAATGGAACCTCTTCTGCTTCAGTTTGTGCCCATGGCCCCTTGTCCTGGCGCTGGGCACCACTGAGAAGAGTCTGGCTCCGTCCTCGTGACTTCCACCCATCCTCGTGTCCGTCCTCGTGACATCCCCATGCCATGCTCTGGGTCCCACCTTCCTTTGAGGGGGAACCCACCTCTGCCCTCGCCAGCCCCATCCTGGGGCATGAAATATCTGAAACACAGAAGCGTGAGGAACATTAACGGGAAAATGCATATTATTATGGCTAGGAGGAAAATATCAGCGGAGAGAGGAGGGGAAGGAATGAATGCAGACGTCCCCACACTGCAAAAAAAAAAATCATGTAAGCTAAGGAGAGTCTCCTTGCTTATCTGAACAGTTATAATAGAGAAAAAATGGAAAAGGTTTGTTACATCCCGTGGCAGCAAAGAGAGGAGCTACTGCAGATGCATCTGAAAAGCCTTAAAACTCAAAGCATCCCCAAAGAGCGGTCTTGAGAGCTGGATCAATGAACAGCGCATCTCTGCGATGCAGAAGCAACCCTGCTGCCCTGGGCTGCCGCCGCCTCCCGGGGTGCCCAGCCCCTCAAACTGCAAGTGCCATAGCACCCAATGGAGGGACCCATGCCAGCCCTTCGGCGGGGACAAGGTGCCCTCGGGGCACCAAAGCCCGCAGCGAGCGGCCAGGCTGGGCCATTGGGCTGCAGGATGCTCTGTGTCACCCCTACCTGGTGCTTCGTGTAGAGGGTGGATGGTTTTGAAAAGGCTAGGGAGGCTTTTCAAGTTGCCCTCAACTCAGTCTGTATTTTGGAAATATTTTCCGAGGTCTGGTGAGGCTCCCTGGGAAGCCAAGCCCCGCACCAAATGGCTCCAAGCACCCTCACACTGGCTTTTGAAATAGGCCATTAAAATTAAATTTTTGGAGTGGTTCTTCAGCCCTGAGTAGCCCTCGTGAGGACCTTCTCTCCTGGTGCTCATGGCAGCTGTGGTTCTGCCTTTGTGCAGCAAGAAAGCTGCTTGAGGATTGCATACAATTCATTAATTCCCAATTAATGGCTGTAATTATCTACCCTTACATAAATAACCAGCTGTAGCGTGACACCGCCTTACCGCGTCGGTGCAAGGTGCCCTGACTCACGGAGCCCTGGCAGGAAATAATAGATATGCGAAAGAAAAATCTTTATCCAAGTAAGGAATAGATAAGAGATTTGCCTTTTAGAAAGAGGATGACTCTGGAAGTAAGAAAACCCTTCCACACAACAGTTCCCGAGCATCGCTGATTCATTATATTTATAGGAGAAATTACTTTTCATGGGAAAATTTCAAGCAGCCTTAGGAAGCTTTAATCTGTAGGCAAAGAAGTATGGCACAGAGACCCCACCGGTGCTGGCCTTAATTCCTACACACCCTCTGTCCATCCACATTTGCACTTCCCCAGCCTGCCAGCCCAAGCCCAGCCTCCGGGGCATCTTGGCTGATAGTTTCCCCAGAATGCCTTTAAAAGTATATGGTGATAGACTGCTGGCAAGGAAAGGAACCCGGCAGAAGGTGCCATCTCCAGAGACCCTCTGAAAGGGCAGTGGGGACAGCTTGAGCCAGGCAGAAGTCACAGGCGGCCCTTCAGAGCCTGGTCAGTAAGCCTGAGGGTTTTATAAGCTAAGAGAGGCTCTTGGGGAGCCTTCTCGATCAACACGGAGGATGGCTCCTGCCAAGCTCCCCTCCAAAATGGTCACTGCAGAGGGAAACAGTACAACTTGCAGATGACACCAAATTGGGTGGAATTGTGGATCTGCTGGAGGGGAGGAAGGCTCTGCAGAGGGACCTGGCCAGGCTGGATCCATGGGCCCAGCCCAGTTGGGTGAGGTTCAACAAGGCCAAGGGCCAGGTCCTGCCCTGGGGTCACAACAACCCCACACAACGCTCCAGGCGTGGGGCAGAGGGGCTGGAAAGCTGCCCGGGGGAAAAGGCCCTGGGGGTGTTGGTCGCCAGGCGGCTGAATATGAGCCAGCAGGGTGCCCAGGTGGCCAAGAGGGCCACCAGCATCCTGGCTTGGATCAGGAGTGGGGTGGCCAGCAGGAGCAGGGCAGGGACCGTGCCCCTGTGCTGGGCACTGGGGGGGCCGCCCCTCGAATGCTGGGGTCAGGGTTGGGCCCCTCCCTCCCCGAAGGACCTGGGGGGGCTGGAGCGTGTCCAGAGAAGGGCAGGGGAGCTGGGGAGGGGTCTGGAGCCCCAGGCTGCTGGGGAGCGGCTGGGGGAGCTGGGGGGGTTCAGCCTGGAGCAGAGGAGGCTGAGGGGAGCCCTCATCGCTCCCTACAACTGCCTGAGAGGAGGGGGGAGCCGGGGGGGGTCGGGCTCTGCTCCCAGGGAAGGGGCGATGGGACGAGGGGAAATGGCCTCAAGTTGTGCCTGGGCAGGTTTAGGCTAGACATTAGGAAAAATTCCTTCCCCGAAAGGGTCAGGCACTGGAAGGGGCTGCCCAGGGAAGGGGTCGAGTCCCCACCCCCGGGGGGATTTAACAGCCGGGCAGACGAGGTGCTTAGGGACAGGGTTTGGGGGTGGGATGGCAGGGTTAGGGCTGGGCTTGATCTTAAAGGTCTTTTCCAACCTAAACAATTCTATGATTCTATGACTTCCAAAGGTTTCAAGCACCAGGAAGGCGTTGTCTTCCTCTAACACATGGTGGCAAGGGCATACAATGCTCCTGGTTCCCCCCAAAACTCTTGCCAAGCTCCTCCTCATGGCGTGGGGGCATGGGGGACCGCAGGGCACGGCGCAGCCAGGGGACACGGAGGGGCCACCAGCCTGTCCCTTAGTCGAGGTCTGTAGGGGCAGGCTCTGCCGCGGGGGCCGGCCGTCGCGTGAAGGCAGCCGGATACCTGAGGATGCGCTCCCAAAGTGCAATGGATAAAAATATCCAGGGAATGCGTCTGGCTCTGACTGAAGCGCTGCTAAAATAGAAAAGCGCACAAATCCCTCTTTAGCTGCTCCTTCCGAGCCCTTTCCCCTGCAGGGCTGTCACCCGCAGCCCGCCGCGGGGTGATGTCACGCAGACCTCATCACCCCCCGCACTGCGGACGCGGCCCCCGCGTCCTCCCTGCGCTTTACTCGCTGGGATGTTGCTTTGCACTCACTGGAAGGGGCACAAGGAGCTTCTAAGGAGTGAGGTTAAGCTATCGTTTTGCTCGAGTTAATAAATTACTTGTAAAAGCTTTTTTGGTTTAGAAGCTCCTGGCCTTGGGGCAAACCGTGGATGTGCCATTTCCCCGTGTGCCGGTTACGGTCCCCTGGCTCTGGTGCCGAGCTGCAATATTGACACTGTAAAGTCTTCTCTTGTACAATGTTAAAATAAAATGCCGTTTTTGTGGGTGCTTTTCTGTTTGAAATCCAGTCCTCCAGGTCTGCTGCTGTCTGAGCCAGCCGTTAGACAAATTCTGCCATTCCTGCAAAGAGAATCACAGAACGGTTTGGGTGGGAAGGGACCTTTAAAGGCCACCAGGGCCATCCCCTGCCATGAGCAGGGACAGCTTCAGCTGGACCAGGTTGCTCAGAGCCCCATCAACCTGACCTTGAATGGTCCCAGGGATGGGGCCTCCACCACCTCTCTGGGCAACCTGGGCCAACGTCTCCCCACCCTCAGCGTGAAAAATGTCTTCCTTATATCCAGTCTGAATCTCCCCTCTTCCAGTTTAAAACCGTCACCCCTTGTCCTATCGCTACAGGCCCTGCTAAAAAGTCTGTCCCCATCTTTCTCGTCAGCCCCCTTTAGGCACTGAACGGCCGCAATCAGGTCTCCCCGCAGCCTTCTCTGCTCCGGGCTGAAGAAGCTCAACCCTCTCAGCCTGGCCTTGTAGCCGAGGAGCTCCAGCCCTTGGATCATTTCCATGGCCTCCTCTGGAGCCCATCAGATGGGATGCATGACCCAAGCTCCCAAGAGCAGACCTTCCCACCACCTACATGTGCTCTGCCTTGCCAGCTGTTGAGGCAACACGTTTTCTGCTGATTGCTGTTCGCATCTGAAAGGTAGTGTCCCCCCAAGGAGGTCACTGGGATGGAGCTGGGAAGGAATCATGAGGGAGCTGGGGGTTGCCAACATGCCTTTCGTTGGCGCTGAGCTCCAGTTCACCCCCCAGAGCCAGGGGCTGTGGGCATCTGCTGGGGAAGGGGGACTCCACCTCCATCCTGGGGACAGGGATGTTGTGCCCGATGCCTCCAAGTCCCTCGGGGCCTCTCCCTCATTCAGTACTGGCACAAACCTGGTCCTAGCCCTGGGCTGGAAGAGCATCTGGAGGAGCTTTCCTGACCGACAGACAGACGCCCCCATAGCACATGTAGGCTGTCCCCTGAACACCCTGACATCGCTGCTGGGTGCCTGCTGTGTTGTCCACCCCTGGGCACGTGCCTCACACAACACCCATGTTGCCTTGAACCCACCCTCTCTTTCTTCTAGCGGGTAAATATCGGGGTACGATACAATGACACGTGGCCCCCCGTGGCCGCACACCCTCCCCACAGGTGGGTTTGGAGCAAAGCTGCTTCCCGAGGCTGTGGTAAGGTCCTGGGGAGCCCCGGAGCAGCTGGAAACCCAACCCAGTTGCTAGCAGAGCCCCAGTGGCACCCATCTGCTGGCCTGGATGCTCGAGCTTAGGAAGCAGAAGACTCCGCACCAGTTGCTTGAGGGCAACACCAGAGGAACCTGCCGGAAGGATGGGGAGAACCGGGCAGTGACCACAACCCCTTTCCTTTTTAACGAGGCTCACGGGGAGCCACCGCAAGGAGGACGAGCTGAGAGGTGACAGCACAGCTCCTGCCACCCCTCCGGGCCGGGGAAGGGTCCGTGCTCTGGCAGCCAGCTCTGCCGCCTGGTCAGGCAGCTCTGCCACGCAGGACACACGGGGGAAACAGATTATTAATCCTTTTGTATCCCGCAATAAGTATATGTCCCCCCGTCCTCTTGCACGCTTCCGCCGACAACAACAAAACACGCGGGCATGGTTAACGGCTTATTAAAATTCACGGGGAGCTGCCACTGCAGGCTGCTAAAATAGAGGCTGCTCTTGATGCTAAGCCAAATCATTTGAGTTTTTCATCTCGGTGATCATGTAAACAAACTGTCAGACACCCAGATGCAGGCATGGAGAAATACCCATGGACTGTAACAGTGACGGGGCTCGGCATATATTCATTTACTAATCTGATTGTTGTGAATAAATTAAACAGCAGCGTTAGAAGCGTATTCCCTGGGCCTGTGTCCTGCGATAGTAAGATGTGATGATTTTGCATCTTGGGTGACTGAGCAAATAGAAATGTGTCTCAGTGGTGAACTGGACCGAAGCCAGACCTAGGCAGCGCCTTATTTTCAAATCTGTAGGTCTCAAAGTGTGGGGTAACACGCTGGTGCCTGCCCTCTGTTGTGGGGAGCCAGGAAAAGCGTCCGGGAAACAGCCATGCAAATGGAGCATGAAAGAAGTAGTGGCTTTGTAGCTTTCTCCCTCAGATGTAGGCCCACTTTCCGTTGGAAAATGCACATCCTAGACTTTAAGAGGTACTTTAAGCAGAGGTACCATGCTGTGCAGTAGTTTTGATCTGCCGAGCACGGGCCGACACAGCCAGCGGTTCTCCACGGGGCAGCGCTGTGATGGAAGAACGTCGCCCTCCGAGAGCCGGGCGCGACTGCGAGGCTCCGCGTGATGGAGAGTTTATCCCGTCCCCTGGCAATCTGTAACGGCGATTCATTACCTTCCCTTAAAAATGTGCATCTTATTGCCAGCTTCAATTTTTCAGACTTGAGCTTCTAGCCGTTGGATATCATTATGCACTGTTTTTATTAGATCAGAAAGGTCTCCAACACATACCTCTTCCCCCTGGGAACGGCGCGGCGGGATTGCGTTGCCTCTGCATTGTCTGCTGGCATGTGTGTTAAGCTTTCTGTTTTCCTCTGAATTTTCCAGCAATTCTCTTCTAGGAGCCCCATTTGGAAGATCTCTACTGCCAAACGCCACCAAGGGGGGTGATAGGATCAGAGAAACAGCCGTGCTGTTCAACCCATGGTCCACGTAGCCCATAGAATCACAGAATCCTTTAGGTTGGAAAAGCCATTTAAGATCCCCAAGCCCAACCGTTCCCCTACCCCTGCCATCCCACCCCCAAACCCTGTCCCTAAGCACCTCGTCTGCCCGGCTGTTAAATCCCCCCAGGGGTGGGGACTCGACCCCTTCCCTGGGCAGCCCCTTCCAGTGCCTGACAGGCCTTTTGGGGAGGAAATTTTTCCCAATGTCCAACCTAACCCTGCCCTGGCACAACCTGAGGCCCTTTCCCCTCGTCCTACCTATTGCTTGTTACTTGTCTCCAGCTATGGGCTTAAGAGGATGCTGTCACAGCAGGGCAATAGATATGATTTATTCCCAGGTGTTCTCCCTCCCTGCTTTCTCACCCATATGTCACTTGCCTGTTTGCAAAGTCTCAAGAAGTCTCCCTTCCAAGAAAGCACCCTGCCTCCCCAACTTTTGGCTTTCCCAAAGGCCTTCAGCAAGGATTTCCCCAGATTTGCTCTACCCTGGGCAGCAGCACCCCGTGTATAGGGTGCACTGGCGAGGTACCACGCTCAGCCATCGCCTCTCCTAACGCAGGCACGCCGCGCATCACGCTGCGACCCGGGCACGCTGCTCCAGCAGTGGCTTGGAGCCCAGATTTCTTCAAAGGCTCCTCCTGGCATCGCCGCATTGCCTCTTGGCAGCTTGAATCCAGCCCTGGTTCCCGATCCCATCCGCCTCGTGGTGGGGAGGCAGGCAGCTCTGCGGGAGGGAGCGCGGGCAAGCCTGTCTGCCCGTCCTCGCTGCCATGGCACGTGGGGCAGGTGGAGGGGATGAGGATCCGCCACAGCACAGGACAGCCGTTCCGGGGCTAAAAATGGAAAATCTCAGAGAGATCCCTTTTCTGGGGCTGGCCGTGCTTCCCCCTGCGCGAGCTCTGGTGCTGCTTCCCCTGGCTCTGCCCAAGTCCCGCAGCGACACGGCCCTTCGCAGCACTGGGTTGGAGATGAAATAAATCGTCTGCATCCTCAGGCGCCACGGGGTTTGTGAAGCTCCTCCCGGCTGCCAGCTGGCCGTGCACGGGGTTTCTGCTCTGCCCGCTGGCCTCCGGCCACGGGGACGCAAGGGGACTCCCCGGCGGGCTGGGGAAAAGGCGAGCGATCCCAGAGCTGGGATGGGAACCTGGCTGTGCCAGCACCGAGCTCCCTGCTGCCTTCCTGGGAACGGGGATCGGCTCTGGGAGGGAAAGGGGCTCAGGCACAGGGGCTCTGGAAGGAAGAGAGGGGCCCAGCTTCACCTGGGGACATAAGGACGGCTGCAGGGCTTGGAGCAGAGGCCAACCTCCCCGCTGTCTCCTCTCCAACCGTGGCCAGCCGTCGGGCTCCGGGCAAAGGAAGTGAGCGAGAAGGCAGCTCTGATCGGATCCCATCCTGGCTGTGCCCCGGCAGCAGGGACCTGCGGAGCTGCAGTGGCTTGCAGACTTTTATGTTCAGTAGCCACCAAGGAGCCCGTCTTTCTAATCCCTTCTTGGACTCATCGACGTGTTTGGCCTCAGCTGCACCCTGCAGCCATTTAATGGCGCTGCGTGAGCATCGGTGAGGTCCCTTTGCCAGCCTGGTTCAACGCGAGTCCAGGGGAGTGCGGGAGGACACAGACAAGCGCTCCCACAGGGACAGTGCGACTGCACAAGCACTGCACTACATAAATACAGAATAAACCCCCCCCCCGAAGCAGAGCGATGCCTCTGCAAGTGTGTTTTAGCCAAACACGATGTCCCCATCAGCAAGAGGCGGCGACCAGGAGCCTCTTGGTGCGGATCCTGATCTGCATCTTTCATCAGCTGCACCGCTGATCGCAATAAATTCTGACTAGAAAGAAATGAGGTATAAATGCAAACCGAGATTTCTCAGTTGTTTAAACCTACCCCTTCCACAGATGATTCAAAGCACTAATTTAGATTTCGTTTTATTTCACCTGTCCCCAGTGCAACCAGGCACCTTGGTCTCAACTGGTGTTTTGTCTTCTGCTCCCAGTTGTGCATCTTCGTTCGGCCAAGCAGCACCTCTGAGCGGGACCTGCTGAAAGGATTTCGGTCACAGCCAACCTGAAAAGTAACCTCGGAATCGCAGCTGTATTTTTCTTTTCACTTGGGCTTTTGTTTTTGTTCTGTGAGTTTTTTATAGCCTGACATTTTCCTATGTGACTAAAGAACCTTAAAAACAAAAGGGGGAGGAGATGGCACAGGCAGAGGCACGCTCTTGATCGAACCACCATGACAAAGCCCTGCTCAAGCCCCAGCTTGAGTTGTGGGTGTTCCCAGAGCATCCTGAAATTGCCTTCACCTCCTTTCTCTTGATGGCACCAGGTCAGCCCAGCACTCCAAAGCCAGCAAGCTCCGTGGAGACCTCAGAGAGGAGCTGGGGTCTGATCCCACCTCTGCTGTTGACACACATCTCTGGTACATAACCTTCCCCTGCTTCTTCTCCCACGTTCCATCCATGTGGACTGGAGCCCTCTGTGTTCCCGGTGCTGGACATGGCCTGCCCTTCACCGAGCAGCTCTCCAGCCACAGGCTGGGAAGTGCCGGTTGCTCAGCCTGGACAGGGAGGGCACACTGTGCCCAAGAATCCTGCCACAGCTGAGACCGCTCCTGGAAAATCCTCTGGTCACTGCACAGATCACTTTACAGTCTCTCCCCTGCCCATTTTTTGGAGCAGAGCCATTCGGAGCCACGTGGCCACCTCGACCTCGCACAGGCAAGCCCCTGCTCTCCTGCGCAGGGAAATGCCCCTGCTTGGCTCCCCGCCGCAGGGACACGCACATGGGTCCATCAGCCAGAGCCGCCGCTCGCTGGCATTGTCTCGTCTTCAAAAGCGCAAGGACAATCAGCATAATGACTTCGTTTACAGTGGAAATCCAATTACTGCAGGGAAGCATTTCATTAGGGTGGATTTTCTCTGTGGCTGCCACCCGCGGGGAGCTCGCCTGCTGAAGAACGGGCTCGCTGGGGCTGGTGCTAGCACGGGGGACCAGCCGCGTGTGCCCGGGCACGCGTGGCCCTGACAAGGTGTGCAAAGCAGGGCGTCGCACCCGAGCCATGCCCCTGGGCTCTGCTCTTCTGTGACCTGCGCCGTTCCCACAGCCGTGTCCCAGATGTATCCTCGCCCCTTCTCATTCCCGTGGTCTCCAGCTGCGATCCAGCAGGCACTGTTGGACCCTTCTGTCCCGGCTTGCAGGGTATTTTGTTCCCATGCCAGCTCCAGACCCTGCAGGGGAGCTGAGAGCAGGTCCCATGGAAGCACAGCAGCTCTGAACCACATCCCCACCACCCTGGTGGGGTTCACCCCTCCTCTGCAGCAGCCCCACTGGAGGGGAGGCTGACTTGCTGCCGACTGTAACTGTGCTTTCTTTCCCAGCTCCTCTCCCAGCCCCTGTAAATCTGGCTGGTTAAAGCAAACTTGGCCTGCCCTCCCCGCAGCGAACTTGTGGTGGTTTAGGTTCTCTAGTAAAACGTCCTTAAATTGTTCCCTTTATTATGCACATTGTCTGCTGAGAGTTTGCTGCCAGCTCATACCTGTTTTGAACTTGGTGAAATTGTCCTTTTTAAAGAGTTCAGTAGGTACATTACTGATCTGCAACATACTTCTGCTGCAACGCAACGAATGCCGTATGAGTAAGACTTGGAAATGATCAAGCCTGACATTACCATAACGCAACGGGCAGACGAGCAAGGCGAGCCCGAGAGGCTGCTGCGGAAGACGTGGTGGGAGGAGGCAGGAGAGACGTCTGTGCAGGAGGTGCCTCCGGGATTCACGGGACTGCGGCTCAGGCACTGCGAGGGAAGGGAAGGCAGATAGGAATTTTGCCGAAGAGCGGAGTTCACCCTCGTGGCAGTGACAGATCACCTCCCTGCTATCGCTGCATTGCTCTATGTTACCAAGAAAATGAAACAGTTTCTGCTGGGGAGGATTTGATTGTCTGTTTATTTGCTTGTTTGAAGATTCAGTTTTGAGTCTAACAGCATGGAGCAGACTGGGCTGTTGTGGGCATGGGAGAAAAGCATAAATAAATGAAAATGAGATGCAAGACTGCTCCTTTATGGACCCATTTTATCTAAATCCCTTGTCTCTTTGGCCTCTGATTGAGATGCTTTGACAGAAACCTGTGGGTCCCACTTTTCCCGTGTTTGGTGTTCGACCTTCAGACTCTCCCCCATCATTTGCATCTTCTGCTCTTGCATGGCAGGGGTCCTACACCCAGCAGCAGGTCTGTAACGGGATGTCCCCACGCTTTTCCTTTGAATGGCAAACAAATACTCCGGCACTTTTCAAACTACAGCAGAATTGGGGTTGTACAGCAGCCTTCTCAGCTCCTCTCAACCCCCCCCGGCCGCGCACCTCTGCGTCGGGGCTGCACAAGAAGCCAGCCTGTGGCTGTGGGTATCAGAGACCTGCGTGTCACTTCCCGGCCCATCACGCACCAGGATAACAAAAAAAAAAAAAAAATTACTCTGGCAGCGCTCTCGAAAATGTTTAAGCGCGATAATCACCACCTCCCTGCAGGGCTTCTGATTCAGCCTGCGACATTTAGTTTTATTCAGCATATTCTGGCTGAAGCAAGCATGTGATGATTGCAGTGAGAGCTTCCTCATGCTCACTTAGATACCTTCCCTGATTTAGTAGACTGAGCTCTAGCAGAGGAACATGCTTTGCTCTAGGATACTTTTTTCTGGCCCGGCGTTACCTTCGCTCCCTGCAGGTGAGCAGGTACATGCTGGGGCGGCCTCCTAGGAGAGAAGCTTCTCTAATAAGCCTGGTTTCTTGGTTGGTTTCTCAATGACATTTTAAGGCAGAGGCAGGCAGGGATCTGTGGGTGAAGGAACATTTTGCATCAGCCTACACAGCAGTTACAGCACCCTCGGTAAGTAGTGTGTGGGCAGGTCGTACAGGGCTCTTCACAACAGAAATGCAGCTACATGTGCCAGAGAGAACACCCTCTGAGGAATAGAGGGCAGAGTCCTTATTATGGAATTATGACTCAATTATTCCCTGAAAACATATTAAAATGACTCTGGTTTTTTTATTGCAAAGGGATGAATAAATGCGTATTTTGTTAGTGCAAATAGGTTTCCATTTGAATTTACAGAGGGCGTGCAAGATCAGCCAGTTCTCGCCCTGCAGGTAGCTCAGCGTAACCCCTCGGGCCCTCCGCAACAGCAGAGAGCAGTGGAGGGAAGTACAAGGTGACAAAAAAGGTGTCCCGCTAGTGACCCAGCACGTCCGTCCTTATCACAGCCTGTCAGTCAGAGCTCCCTGCAGTTTGGCTGTGTGCGTTCCTGGCGATTGTGTTGGGAGCCCTGCGCCTGGGATTGCGATCCCCAAAGCGAAAAAAAGTTAGTTATAAAAATGGTATGAGAGCTTTTTAGAAAACCTTACAAGATGTCTGTTAGAAAGAGCGTGGCGAATGCACACCCACTGTCTAAAGGCACTATCAGCAAGCAAAAATATAACACAGTTCCACAACCAACAGGGTAATACAGCGTGAATTACATTGCTACCACCCTCACTGCCACTTACAACCGCTCCGTAGCCCAGCGCTGGGTTTCTCGGTGTCAGCAGAGGAGGGAGGGATTTGTACTGCCATGGTCAGCCAGAAAGGAGAACAAGTCAGAGAGGGTCTTTGTTGACCGGGTTTGCAATTACAGATGCTGGATGCTAAATCTGGGCTTTTTGTGGCCATGAGAAGAAACCGCAAATAATGAAGTCCAGAGTGAGATCCAAACTCTTCCGATCTCAGGGAGTTTGGGTCTCAAACTTTGTTTTGGGCTCCAGGCAAGTTCCTGCCATCCTAATCCCAGCCCAGGAGAGCAAATACCCATCAGGACCAGCCAGCAGCGGAGCTACTCACAGAAAGACTTTCTGGGGAGAGAAGTGGAGGAGAGGTGTTAAATGCAAAATCGTGAGGTGCTGTTCATACTCTTGTGAGCCTGATTCAGAGCCCACCAGTGTCAATGAGAAGATATTTGGCTAGGTAAGGACGGCTCCTTCCAGAAGAACAGTTTTTATTCTGTTGCCATACTACCACTGTGCTTCTCATTTTGCTGGAAAATAGAAAAGTCGCAAGGAGAAATGTTCCCCGTGCTCAAAGATGACGCCTTTGGAAGTGCTGTCTCCCTTGCTAGCCTCACCAGGGTCAGGAGTCTCGTTCTCTGCCTCATTAGATGCTCTTGCTGCTATTTCTGTGCCGCTCTGCTTGATTCTTCGATGCTGAGCACTCCATTTGAGGTGTCTTGTTTAAAGAAAAAAATACCAACTTGATTTAAAACTCTTTTTCCAATTAACAAGCAGTGGGCTTTCTGCCAACAGCCAGCCAGCCCGTCTCCTGAATGCCGAAACGCGTCCCGCTTTCAAGGTGCTACGACGCTATTTGCGGCACCGCCTTGGCACAGCGCGGTTTGATCTCAATGGCAAGGACATGACTAGGAAGAAGTTGGCATCAATGCCCTTGCAGGGCAGACTGAAGTAAATGAAAAAGGGATGCAAAGAAAAGGAGGAGGTGGTGCCCTATGAAGAATACCTGGATGCCTGGGGATATGCAGAAAAGCCGGCTCTCTCCCCCTCCCCCCATGGCCCTTCTGACCTCAATATCCAGGAAGATAATCTAATCTAATCTGATCTAATAATCCAACATAATCTTCTGGAGTGTCATGAATTGCATTTTGCCGGCATTATCTGATAGCAGTGAAGTGCTGGGCCTCTTACAGATTATGTCGTCTGTCTGAAAGAATTATTTTTGGCTTCAAAAGCAACATTACTTCCTCACCAGCTATCCAGGAAAACACCTCCTGCCTCAGAGACTGCAGTGAAAATGCAGGTTGGATCTTTGCAGCTTGAGCAAGGCTGGGGCTGGGCTGCTCTGCTGGTGAATGGGAATAGGTCCACAGGCAGCACTGGGCACAATAAACACTTTGCTGCTTGGTTCCAGCTTCTCATGCTACCTAGGCTTCACTTCCCACGGTGACAGGGAACACCTCTGCTGTGCTGGCATCTCCCCTGCCTCATGATTTTTTAAAGAGAGAAACTGGGACCGAACTGGAATGTTTTTATTGACTATGAGTTAAATTCAGCCTATTTTCTGCCTTGCCTGAACGAGCCCTGCGCACGTAGCAACTGCTGGAGCTTCTAGGTCAGTACAGGAATACCTGCACAGGCTTTCCTCTTGCAAAAGCAACAATATACAAGAAAACAGTTTTAATATCATTTTCTCCTGTCTGTCTTTGGACACCCTTAGGCAGACTCCTGTGCTGGCCTCGGGGCAACAGGTTTCTTGTCACAAAAATACAGGAAATTGGTTTCAATCAGCACAACATTCGCTGTCTCCTGGAACCAGGAGCAATTTACAGCTTGGTGAAAAGTGATGTAAAACCAGGAGGACAGTAGGGATTCATATCCATATCATTCTGGAGTAAATACATACTTGGAGGGCAGGAGATGGTCGTTTTTTGAGGGTGCAAGGTAGTACTTGGCGCAGCTGCCCCTTTATACACGCATGCTTTGCCCTATTCTCTCTGGTTTGTGTATTTTTTGCAGTGAAATACTATCATCAGAGGAAGTAGCAACACTGAAATTTCTGGCTGCCCAGCATTTCCCATTGCAGGCCCCTGCTTTCAGTCTCTTCTCTTTTTCCCGAGCTGAAATCTTGCCTGTTGACATATCAGGACACCTAGCCGCTTCAGAACAAATATTTTGGAAGGTTTCTGCTAAAATCAGTTCAGCAGTCTGAGACTGAAGCTAGGGAAAACAAGAGGCTTGCTAATTCTCACCTGCGTTTCTCTGAGGTTTTCTCATTCTTCCCTGATTCTGATCAGAAACTGGAAATTTGGTAGTTCGGCCACCCTTGCCTCAGGAATACACCTTTTGCTAGTCCTGTCAAAGCTTGCCAAACTGCGGCTGCATGATGCTCTTCTGAAAACAGGTATGATGGTGGAAGAAGCAGGATCTAATCCAGCAGCTGTTACAGCACAGCCCTGTGATCTGAACAGGAGTCTGAAGATGAACTGGCTTCTACGCTGAAGGCAGCTTTCCTCGCCGTACCTCCGACAGGGGACAGAAATACTATTTGTTTGTGAAGAACTGAAAACAACAGCGTGAGAGATCAGCTCCTGAGGAAATGAGTAATCCTGTAACCAGTGCAGGAGAAGGAGGTCAGCAGTACGCAGGGGAGGGGGCTGAGGAGCAGCTGAGTTTTTAACCACAGGAATATTGAATTCCCTTGGTAGGGGAATTCCTCCTGTACACAGACTCAGGCAGAGGTCTGGAAGAAAATGAGGACATTGCTTTCTTACTTATTATTTCTTGGAGGCGTGCTCACAATAAAACTCTGCTCTGAGCGGTGCTGTACTAATAATGAAGGACAAAACTTTGCCCCAGAAAGCCCGTGAATGCAGGTGACGAGCACGAAGGCAACGGCAGACAGAGAGAAGGGCAATGCTGTAAGTATCGTGGCAGCCGAGTATGGTGATGGCTTCCTGACATCTTGGATGTGAAGGGGAGAAAGACAAATGGAAACTGCTGGAGTGGGAAATGGGTCTCTTGCACAATGCTAATTATTTTCAAGATGTGATAGACTATGCTGTGAGGGGAGAGCCAGAGGATGGCAAGATGCTAGGGAGAGAGCTGAGGGCAGGTGAGAGAGAAATCAAGAGATGGGATGGGGTCAGGTTGCTGGAGAAAGAGGAGGGTTTGGAAAGAGAGGAGAGCAGAGGGACAGCGACAGGCATTTCATAGAATCATAGAACGTTTTGGGTTGGAAGGGACCCCTAGAGGTCATCTAGTCCAACCCCCCTGCAGGGAGCAGGGACACTGCTAACTAGATCAGGTTGCTCAGAGCCCCATCCAACCTGGCCTTGAATGTTTCCAGGGATGGGGCCTCCACTACCTCTCTGGGCAACCTGGGCCAGTGTTTTACCACCCTCATTGTAAAGAATTTCTTCCGTATATCTAGTCTAAACCTACCCTGTTTTAGTTTAAAACCATTACCCCTTGTCCTGACACAGCTGTCCCTACCAATTGGCCATTTTATCAGCTGCTCTTCCCTATGGGTCAAACATGGAACTAGAAAAAACGCAGGTTTGAGGAGTCCTGGGTGTTAGAAAAGAGAGCAGAGGGGTTCGCGCAGGAGAAGCAGAGAGCAGCTCAGCTCACCCACCAGTGCACCTGGGTCTGCTGGAGCTCACCCGGGCTCCATTAAGAGGACAGGAGCTTTGACCCTTCTCCCCACTGCTGTGTTCCAGTTCCAAAGCAAATCCCACCTGGAAGTCCCCAGAGATATCCTCAGACCAAAGAGGCAAAGCAGAAGAGGAAGATGAAGGACTGCAAGGTGGCCTTGCAAGAGAAGAGAGGGGTGAATCCTCGAGGGAGCAGAATCTCTTCGACACAGCACCTGATACCAAAAAAGAGATTAAAACTATTTCAGAATAGCACACGGAAGAGTTAAAGCAAATGAATAAACATGTGAGACAATATTAATTGTCTGAAACACAATCTGTTTGACTTTTGGTTTGTAAAGATCTCCCCACTTTAGTTCCCATGGTAACTATTGCGCAAAAACACACTTTTCCTAATCATCTCCACAGAGTTTAAAGCAACTTTGTAATCCAATCAAATGTAAAGAAGAGAATTTGTTTTTGCATGGATAAAACCGCTACCTAAGGAGCAAACAGTGACTGGGAGAGGTCAGATTTACAATTATGACCCTAGAGACACTTAATTACTGAATAATTACTGGAGTTTCTTAGCACATAGAGGGAAGGCTGATGGATAGTGGTTATGAGAAGGACTGTTGTAAATCTGAAGTCTTCCAAGTCGTTTTCCAAAGCGAGAAGCAGCAAACCTTGCTCGCATAGCATTTTCACCAGCTGACGTAAACTGCAGTCAGGCATGGATTGCGTAATGGCAGAAGCTGAGACCGTGAAACTCTTTGCTCGCACCAAAGCTGAAGCTCTCAAGAACCCAAACCCCTAACACAGGGTCTTCTGGCCCCTGTGAGCCTGTGCTGAGGCAGCTCAGGTGCTGGGGAGGAGAAGGATTCGGCTGTTGGATGGGAACGTGCTTTCCAAGGGGGCTTCTCCGAGCACAGTCCCCTGCGGAGAGGGGATACCTGCTAATCCTCCCCAACCGCACACAGAGTGAAAGTCGTGTTCACAGGCACCGAGCCCAGTCTGGCTGTTTGAAGTCAGTGGCACCCTCTGTGGGCTTCAGTTTAGGCAGGTAGGGTTGCATTATTTCTCCTGATATAGAGGACTTTTCTGTAGGAGGAAGCATTGACGCATGGATTGTCTTCCTGGGATGAAACCCAGAGCTACAGAAAAGTAATCAGCTCTTGACTTTAATTCTTCTAACACTGAAGCACAGAAAACTCTTCTGAGTGGAATTCTAAATGCCAACTTTCCCAAAAGGCCAAAGCCAGAAAACAGCCAAATAAATTAGGCAGGATCAGTTTTTCTTCTCGCAGCAGTATAAAATGCAGCCCTAGGCCTGCCTGGGACGTTCAGGGTCAGCCTTTTCACCTTGGGCTTTAGGACAATGACTTCATGTCTCCTGCCTTATATGATTACACACAGGAAAGCTCTCTGCATAATCTCTTGGCATTTCATAAATGCAGGCTCTGTAAATGAGGTCAGGGCTCTGATGATGCCGTACCTCATCCAGGGACCGCAGAGCTTGGTCCGTGTTTGGAAGTAATTACCTGGCCAGCACTCTGCTGTCTCTAAGTGGTACTTCATAAGGTCAGGCCCGGGCAGCCTCTGTGCTCCTACTGCTCATTCGTCTGGTTCAGCGTTCAGCTCATCGTCAGGACATGTAAGGGTACTTAAAAAAAAAAAGAAGAGAAAATACGTAAAAATAGAGCTGGTTCAATTTGTTCGCATTTCAAATATAGATGAATTAACATTCTGCAAAAAAAAGGAAAAGAGTGGGTGAATTTGTGTGGATTTTTTTTAATGTTTTTGACCACTTAAAGAACTGGCTGAATTTGGAAAATTTGTTCATCTCCGTGGCTTTAACTTTGGGGAAAATGTCGAGACATTCAAGCATTTTGGTCTTTTTTTCTTTTTTCATTTTCAGCTCAAAAGGAAACCCAGAGGAAGCAGAGTCTTCCTACTCCCACTCCTACCTGTGGGATCTGATTTTCTGAGGCACAGACGTCATCAAGAAAAGGATGCTTTCTTGATTGCACAGGCATTTTTCGCTTTATCATCTTTAATCCTGTATCGAAATGAAACAGCTCTGTGGGCAGGAGAATCTATCAGCCTTGTTTGCTGGGCTCAGTGCCTCATGGCTGAACATCCCCCTTTCTGACAAGTGTTCTTGCCGACTGACGCCTTCCCTGCGGTTAAGATACTCATAATCCCTTTTCTCTCTGTCAAACAATAATTTGGGCTTGTGCTTCAGCCTCTTTCTGTGCGCCAGTAGTACTCTCTCTAAATGGACAACTCTTCTAATGAAACTTACAGAGACTTGATATTTTTGTAACTCCATGCTTGGCCAAAATGAGGAGCAGTATTGTGGTTGTGTTAGGGGGAAGGTCTGTAGACTGACCACAAAATTCCCTTTACCTCAGCTCCTTAGAAAAACAACCTAAAACCACGAGAGTATTACTGAACAAGGAAAAAGTTAACATTAACACCTCCACGTTAACACCTTGAAAGATGACAGGGTGTCCCTACCAGAAGAACCAGGTAATTTCTAACTGAAGAGCATTTTCTTCTGAACCTTCAGCCTCTTCCCCGTTTAGAAGCAGCCTCAACTCTGCCACTGTGTGGCAGCGCTGAAAAAGAACATGAAAAACAATCTATTGGTGAAAAAATCACTCCCCAGTGCAGAGCTCACCCCCCTGGGCAAGAAAGCCCCTGCTCCGCACTGTGGTGTCGATTTTACAAAGTGGCATTTGCACCTTCTGACCCCCACCACCAGAACTTTGTCCCACTAGAGGAGCCGGTGTTCTGCAGAACTGCTCGGGGCTTTTCTCAGAGGATATGGGCAATTAGCAGGGTTTGCCCAAAGGAAGGCTGTGGGCAGTCTCACAGCAGTCCTCGGGGCTTGGGAGAGTTTTCACCCATGATCCTGCTTCCCCCTTTGAGTGGTGGTGCAATTGGAGGCCAACGTTGGCTGTAAAGGCAGCTGTTCTCAGCACAAATCTCAGCAGAGAAACCTCTGCCTTCCTGCAAACACCATCACTGAATTTGAACAGCACCTATGGCAGGCAGGACCACTTTGGTACGCGAGGAGGTATGGACAAACCCTGCAATAAGAGAGAACATTAAGGACCTATGGTAAAACTTATTTAACCTGTGTGGGCCCATAATTTAACTCCCACCACCTGCATGGAGAAAAAACCTAGAAGCCCAAGGATCCCACCTTAGATCAGGACTAAGCAGAGAGGGGCAGTGCCAGGATGGTCTTGGAGACACCTCAGGTTGGTCAAGACCAGAGTCATGGGGCTCTGCAGCCTTGTGAACATAAAAGTATCTGGGGTTGCTCCCGTGGAGGAGTATCACGCCTCTAAGGAAGCGTGAGGGTAAGAAGGGGATTGGGCTGTGGTGACTAATGGATAAAACCCGTGCTGTCCCTCCACACCCCGCACATTTCTGAAAGTCAGTCATAAAGCAACATTTTTTTTGCAAATCTCGTGCCACAACCACAGAGCAGCCACAGAGGACTGGAGAACAGGTAGCATTAGGAGATGTGTTAATTTCTAAGGTCACTCGGAGCCTTCTCATGTTTGCTCGGATATTAAATCTCTTTATTCTGCTGTGAACCTGGAAAGGTGTGGCTGACATCTCCCCACTCGGCTTGGGAGGGCTGAGGTGAATAGGCTGGAGGAAGAGTGCATAAAAGATACGGTCCAGGCCTTCTTGTTCTCAACCGCCTCAAAACTTTACAAAACGAAACAAGACAACGTCAATGTAATAATAACGGAGGTAAAAAGTAATTCACAACAGTTGTTACCCTGAAAATAATTACTGGAACTGAGCGAAGGAGGTATGAGGTCATAATTTTCAGGGTCTTTCAAGCTGTTTCCATAGGGAGCTTGGTGTGCCTTTGAAGCTACTCTTTATTTACAGGGAACGCCTACCAGCTCCTTTCTCCTTGAGCCTGGGAGCATTAAATGGCAAAATCGTTTTTCCTGTCTTCCCCATGTGCCCTTCCAGGTGGGCCTCGGTCCCAGAAGAGCTCTGCTGTGGTGTTGTCATAGAATCATGGAATCATTTAGGTTGGAAAAGACCTTTAAGATGATCAAGCCCAACTGTTCACCTAACCCTGCCATCCCACCACTAAACCCTGGCCCTAAGCACCTCGTCTGCCTGGCTGCTAAATCCCCCCAGGGATGGGGACTCAATCTCTTCCCTGGGCAGCCCCTTCCAGGGCTTGACAGCCCTTTTGGGGAAGACATTTTTCCTAATGTCCAACCTAACCCTGCCCTGGCACAACTTGAGGCCGTTTCCTCTCGTCCTATTGCCCATTCCCTGGGAGAAGAGACCAAGTTCCCCCTGCCCCCCGGCTCCCCCCTCCTCTCAGGCAGTTGTAGGGAGCGATAAGGGCTCCCCTCAGCCTCCTCTGCTCCAGGCTGAACACTGCCAGGTCCCTCAGCTGCTCCTCACAAGACTATCGAAAGGCTGTGTTGCAATTGCATCTGTTGTTGCCAGTACGCCGTCATGTTTTTTTCTATTAACCTGCACATGGATTAAATCAAATTCATCCTCCACGCAGTCATCTCTTTGGACGCACCGAAGAAAGGAACATTTAATTATCCTCTTATTCACAGAATCTTATTCAGCATGAATAAAAGGTGGGATCATGCTTCAAGCCACTTTCCCCAGGACGCAGATCAAAGCAAGTCATCACCCAACCTCCGCTCCACATGGTAACACAACACATTTGTTTACGCACTTATTCTTCAACGCATCTTAAATTATCGGGATGTGTACTGCAACCGTGAAGAACCAAAGACAGCTCTTCACATCTCGCCTCGTTACTGCTACAGGACAGAGGTATTCTTGGATTGCCGACAACAAATTTCAAAAATTCAGTTATGGCTAAAATGGAATGGTAACGAGCAGGGAGAGTGCTGCAAGCAGTGATTTATTACTGAACCCTGAATCAATGAATAACAAGCTTCATCATCAAGTCTTTAGTAATGCCTTAGTGTTCTTTCACAAAGAGGAACATACATATTGTACTTGAGAAAAGTTGCTAACATTAAAAAAAACCCCACCAAACGGTGATTTATTCTTTTTCCAGCACTGCTCTAATGGCTGCTGCAGACCAGCTCGCTCCACCTGCCAAGGCTCTAAATCGTGGGATATGAAACAATGGCAAAGGTCCCTTTGAAAGATGCAGGGAAAGAAGCGATCCAGGCAGAAAAGGAAAGGTGACGTTATCACAGCTGCTCCGGGCCAAGCGCTGGAGAAAACTTTGTGGCAGAGAAACTATGTGTGTATGGAAAAAAGAGGTTCCTTCCCTCGAGTGTTGACAGACTGCAGTGAAACGATGTGGGATCTGTCTGCTCGCTACCAATGACCTTTTTCCTGACTTCTGCTTGAGAACAAAGTACTCAAGTACTCAGTTACTTTCTGCCTTTAAGTAACTAAAGATATGGGAGAGGGAAGCAGGGGGTGGAGTGGGGGAAATATATTCTCCCTGGGACCCCCTACAGCAGTTTCCTCACCCCACTGAAGGCTGCGATCTGCCCTGACTGCCCAGAACTCGCTCATTTCTTGGGCAGGAAACAGGGCATAGGGAAGTAACACAGCTGTAGTATTTGCTGTGGCTGCTTTTGTTCCTGTTCACCTGTTTGCTGTCAGGGTGTGAGAGGAGCTGGGGGAAGACGCGTGCACCAGGCAAGCAAGCAGCCTGCGAAGGCCCTCCTGCTGTCCAGCTGAGGGGCTGAGCTCCCTGGGGAGATGCCATTCATAGAATCATAGAATGTTTTGGGTTGGAAGGGACCCCTAGAGGTCATCTAGTCCAACCTCCATGCAGTAAGCAGGGACACTGCTGACTAGATCAGGTTGCTCAGAGCCCCATCCAACCTGGCCTGGAATGGTCCCAGGGATGGGGCCTCCACCCCCTCTCTGGGCAACCTGTTCCAGTGTTTTACCACCCTCATTGTAAAGAATTTCTTCCTTAGATCCAGTCTAAACCTA
>JAKFQP010001008.1:7488-18904 GCA_023375905.1 Nycticorax nycticorax
GCAGCCCTGCACGAGGACGCGCGTCCAGGAGGAGAGGTCCCGGTGGGTCTCCACGCGGAAGACGTGCATCTCCACGCCCTGGCGAGAGCCCGTCCGGGTGGCGAAGGTGAGCTCCGAGCCCAGGGCGGGCGAGCGGCGGCCCGAGCCCGAGTGGACCAGCCTGGGGGGCGGGGGGACGGGACGGGACGGGTCAGGGGCACGGTGGCAGCGCCAGCACCACCCCACCCCATGCCCATCGGCATCTCGGGGTCTCCCCCCAGCTCCGGCGGGAGGCAAAGACATGAGCGGAGGAGCTGGATGCGGCCGAGGGGGGCCGGCCCCCGGAGCACGCAGACGGATGGATCCAGCCCCCCGCAGCCCACCTGGTAGCCACCAGCGGGTAGCTGTGGCAAGGGGAGGCCCAGGCGTCCCTGGTCCAGGGCATGCCGTCGTACAGCAGCAGGTCCTTCTCCGTCACCGCCATGAGGACCGGCCGCCACTGCTGCCGCCCTCCGTCCAGGCGCACCTGGAAGAGGCAGTGAGGGGCACGGGGGGGCGGCTGGCACCCTGCCCCCTGCCCCCATGTCCGGGCTGACCCCAACCCGGAGGGCTCCGCGTTGCCGGGCTCTCGGCAGCATCCCGGAAAGCTGAGCCAGGAGCAGCCCCCGGTGGATCCCACTGCTGGGGCCGAGCTCACCGCGGTGCCCGGGCAGGCTGCGGCGCTCGGGCAGTGAATTCGTAGAAGACCGGGGGGGGAGAGGGATGAGTGGCTCCAGCCGGGAAACCCCAGCAGGATTGGGAAGCGCCGCCTTCCCTAGGGCGCAGCCGGGCTGGCAGCGGGGCTCTCCGGCAGCTGCAGCCACAGCCCGGTTGGCACTGCCACCCCTGGGGACGGTGCCAAGCAGCCCCCGTCCCCGGCGCAGCATCCCGGGCGCAGCGCGTACCTGCTCGGCCAGCCAGGCGATGTGCTTCACCTCCCTGCCGCCGGCCGCGGCGCCGCCGGTGCCCAGCATGGCGTTGAGCTCGGCCAGGACCTGGGGGAGCAGGGCGGCGATGTTGGCGTGCAGGGCGGTGAACCAGGAGTGCGCCGTGGCCGTGTCCTTGCAGCGCAGGATCAGGGTGTTCCGGCTGTCCGGCGAGTGCAGCTCGATCAGCCTGCGAGGGGACGCGGCGCTGGGTGGGACGGGAGCGCCGGCGCCCGGCCCAGCGTGCCCCTGCCTGGCAAACTGGCCGCACTGGTCTGGGGCTCTGGCTGTCTCAGGGAGCCGCCAGCATGGCCCTGCTGGGGGGATTTGGGGGACCCCCCTTTCCATAGGCAGGGGAGGTTGCCAGCTGCCCCGGGGGGGGCACAGCCCGGCCCCAGCCCCAGCCAAGCCCCCCCGGATTTCCCCTTCGCGGCTCAGCAGGGGAAGCAGGAGGTCACAGCCACAGCGAGGGGCAGCCCCCAGCCCTGTCCTGGGGGGGTGCGGGGGTGTGGGGTCCCCCAGGCCAGCACCCAGCGGGCTGGGGGGGCTGCGGGCACCCCCTGCCCTCACCTGTTCTCCAGGTCGGGCATGCTGAGGTTCCTGGCGGCGAAGCACATCTTCAGGGGGATCACCTTGCGGTCGCGGGGGGCCGGGTGCTGGGGGGACCCCGAGTCCTCGCTGCCGCTCAGGCTGGGCGACTGCGGGGTGGCCCCCTCCCACGGCAGGTCTGACACCAGCGAGGGCTTCTTGATGTAGGGGGTCACCTCCCGCATGAACTTCACTGGGGGGGGGGGGGGGGGGGGACAGGTTAGGGCTGGGCAGGGGTCCTGCACTCCTACGCCGCAGCCCTGCACTCCGGGGATGCTCTGACCATGGGGGGGGTCTTGTGTGTGTCTGTGTCCCCAGCACCCACGGGGGTCTTGGCCCAGCCCTGGGGGGCTGTGGGACCCCCCAGGGCCTCGTGCTGCACATAGGGGACAGGCGGAGGACAGGGGCACCCTGCCTTCCCGCCCCGAGGTGCCCCGGGGACCAGGGCACGGCCCGGGGGGTCCCACCCTGCCCCGGCACAGCGGTGTCCCAAGGAGAGGCACTGGTGGCTCATCCCCATGACCGGCAGCCGGCACGGGCGTAGGAAGGGGAAGGCGGCGCAGCACAATGGGGCCAGGCAGGAGGTCAGGCTGCAGCCCATCCTGACCCGCCCCGGCCGCCGCGCTGCAAGGACGGCACCGGCCAAGTTTCCAGCGCCGCGGGCGCTGCCGGCGAGCTGACCCCGCGCTGCCGCTCGCGCCTGCCAGCAGCCCGCCGGCAGCCTGCCTCCGCTCCCAGCAGGACGGGGAGGAGGAGGAGGAGAATGGTTTGGAGCCAGGACATCCCGGCTCCACGCTCCTCTCCAGGAGGAAGGAAGGCACCGGCTTCCATTCCCCCCGGACTGTCCTTCCCCAACCACCACCCAGCCCCACCGGCGCAGAGCCCTGGTGAGGCGCCAGCCCCCCCAGAGCCCACCTCGGCTGCGGATGGGGTGAGCAGGAGCCGTGAGCTCACCAGCGCCAGCCGCCACGCTCGGGGAAAGCCAACGCCTTCAAGATGTCAGGGGGTGTCAGCGGAGCCGCCTGCCAAAGCGGGGGTGAGGCCGCGCGGGACGGCACGCTCGGCCAGGCAGGGAAGCTGCGAGCGAGCGCCGACGGCAGCCTGGGACACGGCGCCGGCAGCCAGCACCGGAGCCCCGCCGGCCGCGCTCCCCCCTGGCTGCGGCTCCCCGGCCGGCACGCTGCCGGCATGCATGCCGTGAGAGAGCCGGGAGAGCCACCCGCCTGCACCCAGCCCCGGCAGCCGGTCCCCGGAGGAGGAATGTGCTGGGAACAGCAACGTCCACACGCCTCGGGGAGTTAAAAAACAAGCAAAAAAGAAAGCAAATAAGCTGGAAACTCCCGTAAAGCGAAGCTCCCTGCGGCTCGGGGAAAGCGGCCGCCGGAGGAACAACGGTGCTGGCGGGGCCCAGGTCCTGCTCTCAGCCGGTGCCGCTGCCCTGGGGTCCCGTGGGCGGGCGCCTGCTGCGGCCCAGGGCTCACCCATGGCAAATCCCCCCGCCGCAGGGGCTGTCGGCTGCGGGCAGGGCGATGCCGGCAGGGATGGGGAGCGGGCAGCCACCCCCCGCCGGATTTGCTGAGCCGAGCAGTGCGGCGGGGTGGGGACGTGCTGCCACGAGGCGCTTGTCCTTGCTGCAGGCAGCAAACGAGTTAATATTAGCCTCCCGCCGCGCTGATCCCGGGATTACCGCCATCCCCACGCACCCCTAATCCCGCTGCCTGGCCGGGCAGGTCAGGGCAGCGCCGTGGGGCAGCGGCGGCAGCTGTTTGCCAGATGTGGGCACCTGCCTGCAGCACCGGCCGGGAGCTCAGCACCCTCCGGCCAGCCCCCGGCAGGGCCCCAGCCCGCCGTGCCAGTGCCAACCCCTGCCGGGGCACGGCCACCACCCCCCCGAAGGCCGGGCTTGCCACGGGCTCCCAGAGCCGGGGGGGCAAGGGGCCGAGCTGGGCAGCCGGAGGGGCGGGAGCCCAAGTGCCACGCCGGGGCGCTGCCGGAGGAGCGAGGGTTTGCCACGGCCACGCTGATGGCTCTCGGCGGCGGCCGGGACCAGCAGGCACCAGCTCGGCCACCGTGGGAAGGGTGCCCCGGCACCCAGCAGATGCGTGGGGCTCTGCCGGTGGGGACGGCAGCAGAGGCGTCTCCCTGCTTTCAGGGGGACACAGCTACGGCGCACGCAGGAGCAATGGAGCCCCGCCGCCCCGTGCCAGCGGGCACAGAAGTGGCCACCGGGGCGGTGGCACCTACAACCACCTCTTCTGCTTCTGGCGAGCCGTCAGCCGGCGCACAGCCGCCCCTGCGCAACCGCTGCCGCCCTGCCTACGTGCTCACCGCAAAGGAAACCCGGCCGCTGCCTGCACCCCTCGCCCGGCCCGCCGCAGGAAGGCGGCAGCTCCGGCTGCACGGCAATGCTGGGTTAGCACCGGCCTCGCCGAGGCCGAGCCCCCGCGCACCGCCCAGACGGCATCGGTCCGTCCTCGGGGCTGGAGCCCCCTCCTGCCACCGGCACCCGGAGGGGAAACACCGCGGAGGTTTCTCCCCATTTGCACATGGGTCGGCTCTTGCAAGCAGCCTTCCCCTGTGCCGGCTGGCAGCTCTGCCCGCCCGCCCGCCGGCCGGCAGCTCTGCCCGCAGCTCGCCCACGGAGGCGGAAGGGCTCCCTTCCCCCAGCGCCCCGTGCTGTGCCGAGCACCCGCAGGCACCCCAGGAGGAAGGCGCCCAGCATGGGTTCCTGTGGCCAAACCCAGCACCCAGGGCAGGGGCTGCCAGCCCCACCAGGGTGCCAGCACGGGGCCGGTGCTCCCACGCTGGCCCCGGCGAAGCCTGCCAGGGCGGTCGCACCTCCAGGGGCTCGTGAGGGCGGAGGGGCCGGGGCAGCAGGCGTCTTCCCCAGCTCCTCTCCAGGGCAGCTCCCTGCACTGTGGGGCAGCCGCAACCCCGGGACAGGCAGCCCCACGGCCCCCTGGTAGCGAGGAGCATCCCGACGCCAGCCCTGGCGGGAAGGGAAGGGAAGGGAAGAGGCGGCTGCCGCAGCGCCCGTGCCCGTGGCGGAAGCGAGGGACAAACACGCCACGGAGCCGGAGCTCCCGCGGGAGAGGATCAAACGGCCGGGTGGCGCGAGATGGGAGCAGGGGAAGGACACAGAGGGGAGATGGCAAATCCGGCACGGGCGAGCCATAGGGACCCTCGCTGCCTCCAAGGGTGGACGCCGACCTGCCAGGCGTCCAAGCCCAACGCTGCAGCCCCACTGCAGCCCTCCGGCTGCAGCCGAGCCGCACAGAGCCACCCTGTGCTGGGTGCGGCTGCGCCGGGAAGCCCACTTGCCCACCCTCGTGCCGGCGCAGCGTGCCGAGAGCAGGCAGCTGAGTGGGAGCAACGGCACCGGCATCAGCCCAGCCCAGCCGGGCACAGGCGACCAAGCCCAGCGCCCACTGGGCACCGCGTCCACGCAGCAGCCCCACGCACCAGACGGCCTCACCAGGATGCCAGGACGGCGCGTGTGGCACCGTGGACCTGCATGGGCCACCCTGACCCACGGCCCGGGGGGCTCGTGTCCTTCCCGCTGCCCAGGGCACAGCACCCCGTGGCACGAGCCCCGCGCCGCCAGGCCAGGCAGGTCCTGCCCGAGCTTGTCGGGCTGCCGGGAACAGGTTGGGCAGGAGCTGGTGGCTCCGCTGGGCCAGCCCTGAGCCAGCTGCGCCATGGGCATGGAGCCCATGGGGACACGAGCAGACCCCAAACCAACCCCCCGGGGCCATGGCCCTCCCTGGGGACACAGGGGGCACAAGCACCTACCCTGGGGGCTCTGTCCCCAGAGCTGCCATGGGGGACAGCCTGTCCTGGGGGGGACGCCGCAGCCGGGGGACCCCAGCTCTGTCCCGGGGGGACACGGTTGGCAGAAACAGCCCGTCCTTGTCCCCAGCTGGGAGGGGTAAGCAGGAGCGCCCCAGGCAGGGAGGGGACACCCCTGTCCCTGTCCCCATCCCAAGCGGGGCCATGCCAGGACCCAGTACTGGGGTTGGGGGGACACGCACACACATGCACCGTGACCGGGGTGGGGGGAGTGGGGTCCCGCAAGCAGAAAGGGGCCCAAGGGGGGTTCCGGGAGCCCGGTGACAGCGGCAGAGGGGTGTCGGGACACCCGGTAACGGGGCGGGGAGGGGCACCCGGGGGAGGAAACAGGGAGGGAGCACCGGGGGCCGGGACCGGAGCTGGGGTGGGGGGGTTACCTTCAAGGATGACCTCCCTCCCGGCTCGCTTCAGCGCCTGGACGGCTTGATCGTGGGTGGCATCCCGGAGATCGACGCCGTTAACGGCGAGGATGGCGTCGCCCAGACGGAGCGCCCCGCTCCGCTCCGCCGCCAGCCCCGGGAAGATACGTGAGATGAGCACCGGCATACGATTCTCCCGACCTCCCTTGATGCTGATACCGAGCCCTCCCGCCTCCGCCTTCACCACCCGCACCCTCCGCACGCAACCGGGCGCCGCCTCCGCGTTGCCGTTAACCACGCCGTTAAGCACCGCCGCTTCGCCGCCTCCCGGTTCCGCCGTCAGGCTCAGCGCTTCCCCGCTCAGCTCCGCCGATACCCGCACCCAACGTTCCCGCAGCAGCAGCTCCAACAGCCCCGTTTTGCACGCGCGGGTCCACACGGCCATGCCGCCGCCGCCGCCGCCGCCGCCGCGCACCGGGAGAAGGGGCGGGGTCTGGAGGAGGGGGCGTGACCACGACGCCCCGCCCCCGCCCGCATGGCGCGCTGCGATAGGCTCTGCGCCGCGGGGGAGGCGGGGCTGGGACGTCCCCGCCCCTCCCTCCGGCACGACCAATGGCAGGAACGCCGCCGCTGCTGCGATTGGTCGCGCCGGAGGGAGGGGCGATGAAGCCCCGCCCCGCGCCCTATTTCCCGCCCCGCGCTCTATTTCCCGCCCCGCTCTCCATTTCCCGGGCTCTGCCTAAAGCCCCGCCTAGCTAAACTCCGCTCCCCGCTTGCTCGCCTCTCTTACTTCCAGGAGAGCTCGCCCGCAGCCCTTCCTACAGCCCAAATTTTCCCCTTTCTCCCTCAGAACCCCTCCCCGGCGCTGGGGAGATGTCCTTTGGGGGTGCAAGGGGGGGAACAGCGTAAGGAAAGCAGGGGGAGCCCCTGGGGGTGCTGCGTATGGGTGCTGAGCACCGGCAATCGTCCGTCTGTCTGTCTGTCCGGAGCCTGGCTCGCTAGGGAATGGGAGTCCCCTGCTCCAAGGAGTGCCCCAGCGCTCACCAAGCCACCCAGATGCTGGCCGGCACGGCGGGGGGGGAGGGAAGCCGACATGGGGGACCCGACGCAGGGATCCAGGGTGCTGCCTTGTCCCCGCAGCCCCGGGAGAAGGCGAGGGAGCCCCGACAAGGTGGCTGCATCCTCGTGCTCAAGCCAGCACCAATCCGACCCGCTGCTCTGACACCAGGGAGCCCCGCAGGGCAAGGATGAGGCCCGAGCCCGCAGCTGTACACAACAGCGGGGTTTATTCCTACAGCACCCTCGGAAAGCAACGCGTGGAGTTTCTGCGGCCGGAGCGGCTTGTTCTGCCCTCAGGTGCCAAATTTCTTCTGTTGGATGGGCAGCGGCAGTTGGGTCTTGATGTCCATGATGGGCCGCTCCACCATCACGAGGCAGTTCTCGTCCAGCAGATCGGCGAAGAGCAGGGGCTGCGGGGCAGGAGATGAGAGCGTGGTGCTGGCCCCCCTCTGCCTCAGCTTGCCAGGCTCGGCCACGCAGAGCTGCCCCGCAGCCGGCTCCGGCTTTGCCATAACCAGGGGCAGGAGCTGCTGGGCAAGCGGAGCCCACGAGATCGCAGCAAGCGGCTGCGCCGTGACAAGGACCAAGACCGAGCTCTGCTCTGCTGCTTGGGTGCCCGGTGCTGGTACGGCACCAGGAGCGATCGGGCACAAGAGCAGGTGAGGCCACAAGAACCACGGGCGCAGGGCACCCCCCCAGCCCCCCTCCCCAACACGGCGCACGCCCAGCGACACCGTCACCCACCTGGAACTTCTTGCAGATCTTGAAGGCGTGGAGCTGCCGCTGCCTGGCGGTCTCTGGGAGCTGCTTCAGGGTGCTCTGGTTCATCAGGAGGGCACTGTTGTCTGGCAAGGGCTGCGAGGAGAGCGCATGGCACACATCAGCGCCATCTGGACCACCGCTGCCACCTCGGTGCCACACAGTCCTCCCTCCGCTCCCAGCAGGGATGGGGACAGCCGGGCAGGGGAGGTGCCCTGGGCGCAAACCCAGCCCTCCCGACAGGGCACGCGGGCTCACCAGGGACTTGTCGAGGACGCAGAACATGTAGATGTCATGGAGCAGGATGTGCGAGGGGTTCTTGGGGTTGAAGGCGATGTGGGTGATGGGGGAGTCCCTCTCCAGCCAGACCTTGTGCAGCCCGCAGTTCTGCACCATGCGGCTCCAGGCTGTGTACTGCTTCTCGGGGATGCTGAACTCGAACAGCTTCAGAGGCGGGAGAGGGGAGAGGGGGTGGTTTGGGAGGTCTGTGCCTCCCTGGCATCGCCCCCGCTCTGGCCAGGCCGTGTGGGGACAGGCTCCTGCCGGGGACAGCAGGCAGCAAAGGCCAGCAGGTCCCTGTGCCTGCCCGGAGCCAGGGCTCTCCTGCAGAGCGGTGCAGCCAGAAAGCCCCGAGGCCAGGGGGAGAGCTGCAGGGAAGAGGCTGGGGACAGGAGGGCTGTGACCGGGAGAGCTCCTACCTGCTGGTCCGAGTAGGCGATAACGAGGTTGTTGGTGACGGGGTGGATGGCGAGGGCCGTCACCGCGCAGCTGTACATGGGCACCGCGCAGTGATGCTGGAAGGCAGGAGGACAGCGTGCTGACAGGAGCAACCAGGGCCGCTCTGACCCGGCCCCTGCCTACAGCCCCAGCCCCAGCCCTGCTCCGGGGACGCAGCCATCGCTTCCAGGGAGGGGTCCCACGCGCTGAGCCCACCCTCACCTGGCCCCCCAAGGCAGCGGGGGTCATTCCTGCAGTGCCTGCTCCTACCTTGAAGCATTTCAGGTTGTAGGTGTGGATTGCCCAGTCCCCGCCAACTGCGGCCAGCCAGTGCCCGTCTGCGCTCGACGCCAGCAGGTAAACGGCCTCGGGGGACCCTGCGGAAACACCCTCGCCAGCTGTAACACATACTCAGGCTTGTGAGGCACAAGGAGCCCCAGCCCCAGCCCCAGGAGACGTCTGGACCCACATCCCCCCTGCCAACCTGGGTGCCCCGCTCCCCTGCCTGTGTCAGGACATGAGGGCAGCACAAACACAGAGGCTGACAGCAGGGAAGGACCCACGCCCCCCAGGGCAAGGAAGGGGACACACGCTCGGCCCTGCACACCCCTCTGCACCCACAGCAGGGACAGGACTCAAAGCCCAGGGGCCTCCCCCGCACCCCCCTGGCTCCCCACCAGCCCAAACCTGAGGGCGGCTGAAACGTGTGTAGGTGTTTGCAGCCCCCTGGCTCCAGCAGCTGGAGGACGTGGACGGAGCCTCGAGCGGCAGCGACAAAGAGCCTGCTGGAGTCGGAGGAGAACTGGAGCTGGTAGGCCGGGAGCAGCAGCTTGGGCACTTTGGGGACCTTGAAAGGGGGGAGAAAGCAGCGCTGGCAGCACCCTACCACTGCCACCCTCGCTCCCCATGAGCAACATTGGCCGTGCCAGCTCCCCGGGACCCCACAGCCACCCACCACCCCTTCCTGGCAGCGGGGAGACTCATCACCCTCCTCACCTTCTTGATACTGACGCCATCACCCTCGTATTGCACTCGGTAGAGGTGGAAGCGGGAGGCCGTGGAGTAGGCGACCCAGCTGCCGCAGGGCGAGACGCAGCTGCAGTAAATGTGCTCCGGACCCTGGAAAGGCAGAGGGGCTGAGCGGGGCCACCAGACCCCGGGCCCGAGGGAGCGCGGAGGCTGCCAAGCCCCCTCCTGCGGGGGCAGACGGCGGCCCCGGCTCAGCCCTACCTTGCTCTTGAGCTGCAGGAGGTGCTCAGGCATACGGCGCAAGGGAAGGACCTCGCCGTCCTTTCCTGGGACAAGAAGAAACCAGGCGTCACGTGGGTGACGGTGGGGAAACCGCACGGGTCCCGTCGAGCAGCTGGGGATCCTGGGGGAGCAGCACCCGAGGGAGAGCCCAGGCCCTTCCCCAACCTGCCCCGAGGCTGAACTCCCCAGGGCCTGGCCCAGCTCCACTGGAAGCACGAGCGCAGCCTCACCCCGGCTGCGCAGCCCGGGCCCAGGCACACACTGCGCTGGCAAACGCAGCCCTCCCCGTGGCCATCACGCCAGCGCAGGGCTGTGGGGAGGAAGGGGCCCGGGCTAAACCACCCCTCCGCCACCCAAGCAGCAGGACAGTTCATGTCCGAAATCCTGCACGCAGCACGGACTCTGCCACGGGGCTTGCACCGGAGACCTGGGTCTCGCAACTCACCGGTCTCGTCGGTGGAGCCAAGTCTCCAGAGCTCCAGGTGCTGGGAAAACTGGAAGAGGAGCAGCCGGGCTTTCCTGGCACAGGAGACGAGGCGTCGCTGCATGCAGAAACGGGCAGAGACTGACGTGAATCCGCAGCCTGGCAGAAAGGGCTGGGCCAAAGCCGAAATGCCCTGGGGTGCCGGAGAAACTGGGGCAGGGGAGGCAAAGGACTGGGTCGTGTGGGATGGGAGCCCAGAGATGGGAGACCCAGCAGGACCAGCAAGACGAGCTTGCCAACTTCCACCCCTCGCCCGCTCCACGGCAGGAGCCTTCAGACATGCCAGGGGCAGGGAGGGGACCCGGTGGGGCAGGGAGGGGACCAGCCTTCTCCCACGGGAAGAGCCAGCCCTGCCAGCCTGCCCCGCCAGGCACAAGACCCCGCTCAGAGCAGCACTCACGTGGGGGAAGGTGAATTTGCGGAGCACCGCATCATAGCCCTTCTTCTGCATCTTCTCCATCAGCGGGCGGATCACCAGCTGGGCGTCCAGGCCTGGAAGCCAAGCAGAGATCAGCCAAACCAGTAGCGGGGGGAGAGACCCAAGCCCCCCCCTCATGAAGGCGCCCAGTCCTACCCCCGGAGATGAGAGCCGTCGAGCTGTGCGCCACAGCTCGCACGTCGTGGGTGTGATGCTGGAAGGGCTTCGTCCGCACCCAGCGCTTCTCCAGGCTGCCCATCTTCACTGGCAGCAGCTGGAACTGGTAGGTGGCCCCGGTCGAGGTGCCCACGATGATGCTGTCCTCCTTCTGGTGAGGGAAACGGGGACAGGGTTTTGGGCACAGACCAGGAAGGACGAGAGGGCAGCACCGGGAGGCAGGCAGGGACCGGGAGCCTCACTCCTCGCTCCTGCCGGCCCAAAGGCACCGAGCCAGGCAGCTCCTGCCTGAGCGCCTCCGGTCCAGCACACAGGATCCCAGACGGGCTCCAGCTGCCTGGGGGGACCGGGGCGGGGGGCCTCACCTACCTCTGACACGGCCAGCGAGAGGACAGCCGAGGTGCTGACGGTGTGGGACTGCAGCAGTGTCCCTCGCTCCCAGTCCCAGAACTGCACCCTCCCGAAGGAGTCCGAGGTGACGACGGTGCCGCTCGAGAGGAAGGCGATGCTCCACACGATGCACTCGCGCTTCACCTTCTGCACGTGGTAGTTCACCATGATCCTCTGGACGGTCTGGCCTGCGGTGTGGGAAGGATGGTTGGGGGGGACAGGGGGATCCCCCCAGAGCAAGGGGTCGGTGCCAGTGGTCCCTGGGGCAGGGGATGGGCCGGGCTCACCCCCCCCAGGGCAGGAGTTACCTGAACTGACGTTGAACACGCGGAGGACGTCGATGGAGCCGGCTGCTATGTGAGTGTCCGACGGGTGCCAGGAGAGGCACAGGATGCGGCCTGCAGGGAAGGAAGCTCCAGGC
>JAKFQP010001008.1:22484-55302 GCA_023375905.1 Nycticorax nycticorax
AAACAAAGCACAAAACAACAACAAAACAAAACAAAAAAAAGCAAGACTTGATCAGAAACACCGCGGCGGGCGCGCTCAGCGCTGCCCAGCACCTGGCGGCTCAGAGCCGTCTGCGCCGGCACCAGGCAAGGAGGGAACCGGTAACGGTTGCCCCGGCACATGGGGCCAGCCCGGTGCTCCCCGCCATCAGACCTCGGCGAAGGCCAGCCCGCACTGCTCCTGCCTCTTGCCGCAGCGCCGGGCGACGATGGCCAGGTAGAGGGTGAGCAGGGCCACCCAGTAGCAGGCGTAGAGGATGGCGCCCGAGATGAGGAAGGCCACCTCGGTCTCGCTGAAGAGGTCCTGGCTGTAGGCGGTGTAGGCCAGCCCGCCCAGCAGCACCGCCACCCACACCGACACCGGCAGCAGCCCCACGAAGTTAACCACGATGGTCCGGCGCCCCGACGTGCCCCAGCCCGACTTGTTGATGGTGGCGATGGCAAACATCTTGGCGGGCAGGAGGCTGGACATATAGAGGAGGGCGTAGAGGGACATGAAGATCATCTCGGCGTTGCCCCGCAGGAAGCAGGCGTAGGTGGCCTTGATGATGCCCACCAGCTGCACCGTCAGCAGGAAGAGGAGGATGTTCCAGATGCGGCCGCGGTAGAAGAGCTGGATGACAGTGGCGATGAGGAAGAAGGGGAAGAAGCCGGTCACCACCGACTCGTAGGTCATCCAGAGGTGGTGCTTGTGGAACCACAGGGCATTGTAGAGCCACTCGCGGAAGTAGGACTTGCTCCAGCGGGTCTGCTGGTTGAGCCAGCGCAGGTAGCGGGTGGGCGTCTCCGTCAGGCACTTGGAGCGAGCCGTGTACTTGGTCTGGTAGCCCAGGCTGAGCACGCGGTTGGTGAGGTGCCGGTCGTCCCCGAAGCTGCACTTGCTGCCCAGGAAGGTCTGGTGGTACCAGTCCTCGAGGAACTGCTGCAGCAGGGCGTTGCGGTACATGCCCAGGGGCCCGCTGATGCACTGCACGCAGCCAAAGTAGGACTGGCAGGCGCGCTCCACGTTGAAGGCCATCCAGTACCGCACGCTGCTCAGGAAGGAGATCCACGAGTCGTACTTGTTCAGGATCTGGGGAGGGGATGGACGTGAGTCCCAGCACCGCTGCAAGCCCCCCCCACACACACACCCGCCCCGGGGTGCCCGCCCTCGCTGCTGGGGTACCTGAACGTCGCCGCCGACGCCACCGACACGGGGGTCTGCCTCCAGGATGCGGAGCATCTCGGCGGTGCAGGCGGGGTCCAGCACTGTGTCTGAGTCACACACCTGGGGGCAGAGGGAATGTCGAGCCCCGCTCCCGCCGCCCACGCGCGCCCGGCAGACAGCCCAGCCCGCAGCCGGGCAAGCCCGAGCCACGGCTGGCGAGACGAGGCAGAGCTCCGGAGACCGGCAGGCGGTGGCAGGGAGCGGAGCGTCCCGCGGTGCCCGGCCACCGCTGCCCTGGGCCACCCAGTCCCGCCATGTGCCCCGGCCGCTGGCACCACGGTGGGACCTGCCCTGGCCACCGCCCCGCACCGTGGCACACAGTGTCCCATGGGGTGACACCAGCCTGGGGCTCGTCCTGCCCGTGCTGCAGGGGATGCACCGGGGAGGTGATGCAGAACCCATGCGGGCAGGGCTTGACCCCTCAGCCCACCCCGGCGGCAATCCACCCCCTACCCCGGGTGCCGGTGGCTTGCAGCCTGCGCACGGGGCCGGATCCAGAGCCAGGCAGCTGGGTGCTGCCGCTGGCTCATGGGGCTGCTCCTGCTCCACCCGCATCCCCACCCCTGCCCGCCCGGCCAGCCCCTGCATCCACCTGGATGTAGTCCACGGAGTCTCCAAGCGCCCGGAAGGCCGTGTACATCACCTCCCGCTTCCCGCCCCACTTCTGGAGGATGCAGGAGTAGGTGGTGCCGCGCACCAGCGCCTGGACATGGGCCAGCCCTTCCCGCAGCCCGGCCTCCGTCTCCCCCTCGCCCCACGCGTGGAAGTTGCTCCTCCAGACGTAGCTGCCCGAGCGCTCGGAGCCCATCACGTCGTGGAAGATATCCAACATGTAGGTGTCGTCGGGGCCATTCCCGTCCACCACCATCACCACTTTGAGGTCGGGGAAGGCGATGCGCTTGACGGAGCGCAGGCACTTCTTCAGGTAGTCGGGATCCTCCTGGTAGGCAGCGATGCAGAGGGCCACCGAGCGCCCCAGCCGCACCGGCTGCCCCTCGCCCCGCATGCGCCGGTGCTCCAGGAAGGCGAAGAGGCTTTGGATGAAGAGGTGCAGCCCCAGGATGGCCCCGTAGAGCCCGAAGGAGAGGTAGTGCTTCTCCGTGTGGATGAACTGGTACCCCGTGACGTAGGCGGCGAGGATGCCCCCCAGCACCGCCAGGGCGAAGAGGCTGGTCCCGACGACGCGCAGGGCCGTGGAGAGGCTCACTGGCATCTGGGGGGGCACCAGGCAGCGTCAGGGCAGGACCAAGGTGACAACCCATGGCAGGACCCATCGCCTGGCCCCCCAGGAGGGGAGAGCAGGGGGGACCCTGCCTGCCTGCCACCCCCACCCCACAGTCACCACTTTGGGGGCGAGACCTCCCTGGTGGCTCCATGGGGCTGGGCGGGGTGGGGGGTCCCGAGCACCCCACCATGCACGGTGCCTGCACCCACAGCCCAGCCGAGCGGGGATGCAGTGGCTGCTCCCGGGCCATGGCCAGGCTGGAGGACAGGGAAGGGCATGGGGACATCGGGGACCCGGCCCCGGGTGTCCCCAGGGGCGAGGCCCTGCCGGCGCCCAGCGCCCAGAGCCCCCGGCCACCCCCACCGCCTGCGGGGGCACCGCCAGGACCCCCGGCTGCGGGGGCGGCAGCTCCCGGACCCCCACCCCGCAGCAGGACCGGGACCCAGGGGCAGGCAGGACGGGGGGGAGGGGGGCGGGGGGTGCATGGACACGCGGGGGAGGCGCAGAGCCGCGGGCAGGGGCAGCCCCGGGGCCCCCGGGCCCCCCCTTCCCCGGACCCCGCAGCCCCCGGTGCAGCCGGTGCCGACTCCGCGCTCCCGGTGCGGCCGCGGGCGGTCCCGCAGCCCCGGGGGGCGGGGGCGCCCCGAGCCGGCACCGGCGGGGCCGGGAGGGAGAAGGAGGCACCGGGACCGGGACCGGGACCGGGACCGGGACCGGGACCGGGACCGGGACCGGGACCGGGACCGGGACCGGGACCGGGACCGGGACCGGGACCGGGACCGGGACCGGGACCGGGACCGGGACCGGGACCGGGACCGGGACCGGGACCGGGACCGGGACCGGGACCGGGACCGGGACCGGGACCGGGACCGGGACCGGGACCGGGACCGGGACCGGGACCGGGACCGGGACCGGGACCGGGACCGGGACCGGGACCGGGACCGGGACCGGGACCGGGACCGGGACCGGGACCGGGACCGGGACCGGGACCGGGACCGGGACCGGGACCGGGACCGGGACCGGGACCGGGACCGGGACCGGGACCGGGACCGGGACCGGGACCGGGACCGGGACCGGGACCGGGACCGGGACCGGGACCGGGACCGGGACCGGGACCGGGACCGGGACCGGGACCGGGACCGGGACCGGGACCGGGACCGGGACCGGGACCGGGACCGGGACCGGGACTCACCGTGGTGGTGCCGGTGCCGCCGCCCGCCCCGGCCGCCGCCGCCGCCGCCGCTGTGCGCCCGGCCCGGCCCGCGCGGCCCCTTTATACCGCGGCGGGGCCGGCACCGCCCGCAGCCCGCGGGGGCCCCGCCCGGCACCGGCACCGGCGGCACCAGCACCACCCCCGGCACCGGCACCGGCACCGGCCCCGCCCGCAGCCCGCGGGGACCCGCCCGGCACCGGCAGCGCCTGGCACCGGCCCCAGCCCCGCACTGCGGGAGCGATCGCCGGCATCACCCGGCACCGGCATCAGCGGGCGCGGCGGGCACCGGCACCACACCGGGGACCGGCCACGGCTCATCAGCCGGGACAGCGCCGGGACACCGGGGGCACCTCAGGGTCCCCCCCATGCCGCCCCGTCCCCCTCCCGTCCCCCCGCCCCGCTCTTGGGGCCCCCGGCATGATGTGTACCTACGTGTCACCCCCCGTGCCACCGCGTCCCCCCATGGCCACCAGCCACCTGGGGATGCCCAGGGCCCGCCCTGCCGTGTCACCCCGTCCCCGTGGCCAGTGGGTCCCAGGGCAGGACCCGGGCCACCCCCTGGGCAGCGCCCCCGTGCTGAGCTGCCGGCAGGGGACAACCAGCCCCGGGAGGGACCACGCTGAGCCCAGAGGAGCTGCAGCCTCAGCTTTGGGCGCAAACCCAGCACTTTTGGGTTCCTCACCCTGATAGGGGCCGTCGTGTGCTGCTGGGCTGGGAGCTGGGTGCGAGGCGACACCAGGATCGGGCCCAGACCCTCCCAGCCCCGGGAGACAGGGAAGGGGATCCCTCCGGCAGCAGGACTCCGGCCAGGTGGGTCCCCCTTGGCTGAACCCCTGGCACCACGGTGACACCGGCTGGGAACTCCCCACCGAAGGTGCCGGAGCAGCGCCCGAGGTGGGTGACGAGGAACTGGTGAGCCTGCGGACGGCAGGGACGGGGCGGGGATGTGCCAGGACCCTCGGCACTGCCGGCAGGGCTCCCATGTGGCCTGGCTGAGCCCGGCAGCGGTGGGGCACGGAGGTCCAAAAGCAGCGCGGTGGGGTCAGACCTGACGTGGTCGTGCCCGTGCCACTGCTGTGGGGTCCCTGTGGTTGCAGGCGCCCGTCTGTGGGAAGCGGGGAGGGGGACGGGGGCAGAACATCCCCACCCCTCAGCCCTCCCCGTGCCCCTCGGTGGGGACCCGGCCCCGAGGGTTGCCCCATGGCCCCTTACCTTTCGGTGCGGCTGCTGGGTGCCTCTCCCCGCTGCCGGCCGGCGGCTGGCCGCAGGAGCGCTGCCCAAGGTGGAAACCAAACTCCCTCCGCCTCCGGCACAGCCGCCTCCTTGTTCCCCGCAGCAGGACGGACGGCCGGTGCCTGGCCAGCGGCATCAAAAGAGACTTTTCATTTAAAAAACGTCCTCTGCCACTCACGGCAGGCCCTGGGGAGGAACAGCCGGTACGGCAGCATCCCAGCGTGTGCCTGCGGCCCGGCACCGGCACCGGCACCGGCGTGGGCTGGCAGCAGCGAGAGCGAGGAGCAGCACTCGGCCGCTGCCGCGCTCCGGCGAGGACAATGCGCTCCCCGCTGCCCGTGCACACCCGGCCGAGTGGCTCGGCACGGCTCGGCACGGCACGGCTCGGCTCGGCACAGCGAGGTGTGGGCCCAGCGCAGGCGGCTTCGCTGGGGGTGGAGACACAGCCCGGCACCCCAAACCTTGCAGGGAAGGGAGGTGCTGGGCCCCTCACGCCATCTGGCATGGCACAGGGCAGCCGGGAAACGGGTACCTGGAGCTGTGCATGGCGGGGCTGGGGGCTGCCCGGTGAGAGGGGGCTCCGGGCTGGGTCCCCAAGGGCTCTGGTGTTACCCCACAGCACCCCCAGCCCCAATCCCCCTGTCCGGAGGTGCACAGCAGCTCCCAGCACCGGAGAGGGGCCCGCGGTGCTGCAGCACCCATGGGGGCTGCCCTGGCCGCAGGGAGGGGGTGACCCCGATGCTGGGGTGTCCCCGAGCACATGGCAGCAAGCAGGGGTCCTGGCCAGCCCCTGCACAGGCAGCGGCCCTGGCACGGAGGGGGCTCCTGGTGTCGCAGTGGAAGGGCCCCATCCTCGGCCCCCGTGGTGAGGGAGACCCCGGGAAGGGGCGCAGGGAGGGCAGTGCCACGGCAGGGCCTTCCCCGGAGAGGGACGGGTCCCCAGCCCAGCCCCACTCCCAGCACCGCAGCCCCACCGTGCCGGCAGGGCAGGGGCTCGGCAACGCCAGCTCCATTTCCCTCTGCCCCCTGCCCCCAGCAAAATCACTTGGATTTGGCTAAAAATCACAACATTTAGAAGCCGGCCCAGCCGTTGCCTCCGGGGATCGTCCCTGTCCCTTGCCTGGGGCTGGCACCCACAGAGGCTCCCTCCATGCCCGCAGGCACCCAGCAGCCAGCGTGCGAGAGCTGCCGGCCGGCTTGGCAGGCCCAGGGCCCCCAGCGTCCCCACGGTGTGAGTGCGGTGCCAAGGGAGTCCAGGCAGGGCTGCGTGGCCACAGCTGGCTGCTGCCAGCTCCCAGGGCGCGTGGCTGCCCACCCTGGGGGTGCAGAGAGCAGAGCCCCCCTCCCTGCCCTCGGAGGTAGCCACAGCACCCAGCACAGGAGCCCAATGCGCTCCCCCAGCCCAGGGCCAGCACTGGGGGCTGATGCCCACCCACGCGTGGGACCCAGGGGCTCGCCAGGGCCCACGCCGCTGCCGCCCCCCCGAGCGTGCGAGGGCTGGGATGTGGCCACGATGGCACCCAGGGACTTTGCGCAGCTCCCAGAGACGTCACGGGCGCAGGGCTGAGCACGTCTGCATTTAATCCCCTGCTCTGTCCCAGCGAGCCCCTCCTGCCCGGCCGCAGGGAGCCCGGGGGTGGCCACCCACCCGCCCCAGGTTGCCGTCTCCTCGCCAGCTGGCACTCGCCGGCGGTGTCCTGGGGGCACAGCGAGCCCTTCCCCTGGGGAGCCGCTTGGCCCCGACACTGGAGCAGGAAAAGTTCGTTTCTGTGGCCCAAGGCCCCGCTATGGGAGCACCACGATCTTCTTCTCCAGGGTCTGCGGGGGAAAGAGGACCCTCCTCATCACCGCGTCCAGCTCCTCCAGTGCCAGCTGGGCGTGCAGCACCGTCGCGCCGTCGGGCTCGGCTGCCACCACGTGCTTCAGCAGGCGGTAGAGATCCCGCAGGACGTCGCGCAGCACCTGGGCAGAGCGGGCAGGAGAACCGTCAGCACCCGCAATAACCCAAAACGCAACCCTCGGCGTGCCCCGGCAGGCACAGTGCTGCCCCTCCACCGCCGCTGCGGGTGCCAGGACACGGCGGCACCACCACCACCACCACCACCACCACGCTGCCTCAGGCGTGAGCCCCGTCCTCCCATGACGCAGTCTCCTCGCAGCAGCCCAGCACAGCGGCGCATCATGGCACCCCTCCGGCATGGGGGCACGAGGGGAAGCTGAGGGGATTCCCATGGGGAACCATCCATTCCCTCCACGGGAGCTGAGTCCCAACATGCTCATTACTGGGAAGCGGGGAGGGAGGCCACGGCCCACGGAAGAACCGGGCATTTCCAAGTCAAATCAGTGACAAACAACTCCCACGGCTCCCAAGAGCTGGCAGCGCCCTGCGGCGCGGCACGGCACTGCCCCACGGCACGGCCCAGCCCCACGGCACGGCCAAGCAGCTCAGAGGGATGCCCCCGTGAAGTCCCCTCTGCCCTGGGAAGGATCCGGCACCAGGGGGACCCTTTGATGGGGGAGGCACAAGCTGCAGGTCCCAGTCCCATGGGACTTTCCCTGGGAGCTGCCTGGGAACAAGCCCCACTGCCCCGCCGGGCCTGTCCCCAAGGAGCACCATGCCGGTGCCCGGGGATGCCCAGGAGCCTGGCAGAGGCTGCCCCTGCCCTGGGGACAAGCGAGGAGGTGACCCACCTCGGTGGCCTTCTCGCTGAGCCCCCGCAGCAGCACCACCACCACGTGCACGGCGGCTCTTCGCACCTCCGCCTCGGGGTCCGTCTTGGCTATGGCCGTCAAGCAGGAGGTGACCTGGGGGGACAGGGCGGGGGCGGCTGTCAGCAGGGGCAGGGGGACACGGGGGGGCCCGGCAGAGCAGCTGGCCGTGGTGGTGGGGAGGTCCCTGGGTGGGCTGGGGGATGAGGATGGGCCCCTTGCACCCAGCCTGGGGCAGCCGCCCCGTTCCCCTGCTGGGCACCCAACCGGGGGGGTTTGGCTTTTGGTGGGGCGCCGGGCACCTAGCAGCCCTGCCTCTCGCAAGGGCCGAGCGGCACGCGGACAACTTGGAAAGCTTTATAAAAAGCCGGCAGCGTCGAAGGAACCTAATTAAACCCCCGTCAGTGACAGCCAGGAGAATTAGCAGAGCTAGCGCCTTCCCGAAATAGCTGCGTGTGGTGCATTGGCATCTCGTCAAACGCAGCCCGTACCCTACCCATGCCGAGCGGCTGCAAGCGGGGACCGGGGAAAGAAGCCCAAGCGCCGCAGCCCTGATGTCCCCCGACCTCCCCCCTGCACCGGGAGACACCGGGGGGGCGAAGCTCCGGCTCTGCGGGGGCACAGACCCACGGCTCGGGGGCTGCCGGACCTTGATGTCCTCCGGGAGAAGACCCCTGAGAGCCAGGCTCACCCCACCGGGACCACGGCTCTGGCGGCAGCCATGTCACACCGGGAGGGAGCCCGCAGTCAGGGCGAGGGCCGGGCACCCCCGCCAGCCGTCTGGTGATAACGGGAAGGGTAACGAGGTCTCATTAAGCGGGAGGAGGCGCCTCTGGCAGGTGCTAACGGTGCCCCCAGGTCTCCTCCGGCAGCGCCATTGCCATCAGCGGAGCAGGCACCGCTGCGTTTCCCGGGGCTACCCCTTCCCTGCACAGGCAGCACCTTTAGCTGATTATAAAGCTTTTAGCCCTAAAAATGGGGGCTGGAATTTCCCGAGCGTTTGCTTCAGGTCCAGTGACTTTTACACTCTCCGCTGTCAGCAAATACCCCTCGTGCCCTTTATGGCAACCCCAGGCTGCCGTGCCCCCCCCGCAGTGAGCGCTCCGCAGCCCTGCCATCCGCTAACGAACAGCCCTCGTTAACGAGCGACTCCCCAGGCAGGGAGCCGGGGAAGGGGCTGGCAGAGCCGGGATGGAGCCGGTACCTCGTGGACGATGGAGCCCAGCTGAAAGCCCAGACGCTGGCAGAGCTCGCCCAGGTTGGAGAGGCTGCTGGCCCGCAGCGCGCCGTCGGGGTCCCGGGCGCCCCGCAGGAAGGCCTGGACCAGCGGCTCCCGGTGCTTGAACACCACGTCCCCTGCGAGAGAGGGCAGAGCGGCACGTCACGGGCACGGGAGAGCCCACAGCCCCTTCCTGCCAAAGCCCCCGCTCCATCCGGAGCAGCTGGATTGCCCCCCCGCCCCCAATTTGCAGCACCACTGAACAGCTGGATACAACATCTGGAGCGGGGCTTGCGCCCAGCGCGGGGACCCAGGCGCAGCTCTGAGCGAGGCACAGAGCCTTGGCGGGGACCCGCCGCCGTGCCAGGGATGAGGACGCCAGGGCGCCATCCCCGGGGGTGCCGGCGCACCCCGACAGCCCCCGCCCCACGGCAAAGACCCTTGTCTGGGGCCGCTCGGTGCCTCCCGCATCCCCCCGCCTCCCGCGGGGCCTTCAGGGGTGACCGCAGCTGCAGCGCACAGACCCGAGGTGCGAAGCCCCAATTCTCACGTACTTCAGCTGCACAACCCCCCGCCAATTAGCACACGCAGGCGCCGCCGAGGTGTGAGCCGCCTAATTAGAGGTCGGCGCACCGAGCCCGTGACCGGCGTGCACAATCGCCCGGCACAAGGGGTGCCCTGGGCCAGTGGCCACGTTCCCGGCGGCATAGGCACGGCTCCCACCGGGCAGGGGCTGCTCCGGCCGAGGGGAGCACGGGGCGGCACTCGGCTGGGAGCGACGGAGGAAAGGAGGCAGCGCTGGTGGGCTAGTGACCCCCAGCTCGGTGGGTTCCCGGCTCTCCCGAGCCCCGTGAGCCCCTCGGCTGCTGCAGCTGATGGGGGCAGTGGGATACCCCGGGATGCGGGGACAGGGATAAGCCCTGCGGGCAGCGGTGGGACCCCAACACCCCGTACACAGGGGCTCGGGGCTGCTGCTGCCAGTCCCCAGCCCCTGCACCACCGGCGTGCCGACAGCCCGGCCGCACCGGCTGCGTGCAAGGAGGGGAACTAACTGCGTGCGGTGGCCGAGAGCGGGGTGGGACGAGGCACGGCAGCAGGCAGCCGGGTCTGTCCATAGGACTCTGCCACCGTAGCTTCACTCTTCCGACACGGCCCTCCCTGTTACTAAAGGACCGCGCGCTCGGAGGGGCAGGGACGGCTCCGGTGCGGCACAGGGTGGGAGAGCTCAGGGCAGTGCCATGATGCCGGGGCCGGCCACACTTGCTGGGAACGCAGCCTGCTCCGTGCATGCACCCCAGGAGTTGGTATGATGGCAGTCTGAGCGGGGCTGGATGATCCGAGCACGATGCATCTCCTCCGAAGCCAAGAGCACACCAGCCCTGTGCTGGGCGGCCACAGAAAGAGCACAAAGTCTTTCCCTTCCTGCGGCAAGCGCGGCACGTGCTCCCTGACGGAGAAGGGAGAGGGTCTGCCATGGCGCACCCGGAGCAGGGAAAGCCCACCGGGTCAGTGCAAGGTCTCCACGAACCCTCGCAGGGTGCTCGGCCCCGCGCCGTTGGAGGCAGAGGAGCAGTGCCGCACGCTTGGGACGGGGCTGCCGCGCGCTTCCAGCCACGCTGCCCACGCCGGCCGTGTGCTGGGCCATAGCTGCCTGCTGCAAAATCCCCTCCCGGGTGGGACTAAAGCCGCTCCAGTGGGATAGCAGGCGGGGACGGGGATGGGGACGGGGCAGGAGAGCGGCACGGCAGTCCCCAGGCAGCAGCAGGAGAGCTCCGAACCGCAGCGGTGCGGAAAGCGCCGGATAAATCCTCGCTCTTGAATTTTGAAGCTTTGCAACAAAAACAACTTCGTGCAATTTGTTCTAAAAATACGCAGGCGAGCCGGGACGCGCCAGAGTCGCTGCCCGCGGCGGAGGCACCGGGGGGAGGAGGGAGAGCCACAGCGGAGGCCGTGCCCACCGCCCCACTGCCAGCTGTGCCGTGGGGCAGCGGCCGAGGGAAACCCGGCGCGGTGCAGCCGCAGTGCCGGGCAAGGCGAGGGCTGGATGGACGGACATCGCCCAGGGGCCTTCGGACACAGAGAGGCTCTGCCGCCGCTCGCACGAGCTCCGCGGGGAGATGCTGGGATTGCCGGCCCGTGGGATGCCCCGTCCCCATCCCGGCAGCAGGGCAGGGGAGCGGCACTCTGCCAGGGATGCTGCCATGTCCAGGGGACGCCGCTGCGGCGGCTGCGCCCCGGAGCAGAGCTCGGACAGGCCAGGCGGCCAGGGATGTTGGCTCTGCCATGGCTGACCTGGGGAACAAAGCAGGGGTCGGTGCCCAGGGACCCCCGCCCGGCTGCCCTGGCAGCGGGGGCACCGGCTGCCACCTTCCCCAGCTGCGGCTCCTGCTGGCCTGGCCTCTGCAGGGGAAGCAGACGAGGCGTTTTAGGACGTGTCCCAGCAGTGGCTGCCGGAAAAGGCCTCATCCAGCTTTTACCCCTCAGCCCTGCGTGTCCGGGCACTTCCCGGCAGCCTCCGAGCCCAGCACTGCCGGCTGAGGGGACGGTGGGCTGCTGGCAGGATCCGCCGCCCCGCTCCTGCCCGCCGGCAAACCCCGGCCAGCCGCCAAACCCCAGCCAGCCGCCCTTCGGCTTCCAACTCCCCGTGGCGGGGCCAGGGGAGCTGCTCCTCACCTCTGGACAAGAAGCCCCCAATGGATTTACCCTCTGGACCTGGCGGCGCAGCGGAGAGTGGCCGAGCGGCACCGTGGCGGCCGGCAATGGCCAGCACTGCCGTGCCCGTGGGGACTCACCCAGCGCCCGGGTGACGCGCATCAGCACCTCGCCCAGCTTCATCCTGGTGACAGCAGCCGCGGTGTCCTCCGTGCCCCGCGCCGGGCACCCGTACCGTGCCAGCAGGACGGGCAGGATCCGCTCCGGGTACTCACTGGAGAGCAGGGCAACGCCTGGGGGGGGAGCGAGGGGAAAGCGCCGGTCAGGGCCAGGCATGGGGACGGCACGTGCCACCGCCCTGGCGCAGCCGTCACCCGTGGGACCCCCTGCCCCGCCCCGGCCCCACGGCACATCCCGCAGCCCCTCTGTGCAAAGTCGCAGCGCTGGTGGGGCAGCCCAGCACCGGGTCCGGTTGGGTGCCAAGCTGAGAGAGAAGTAATTTAGCAGCCAGCAGTGGGTGCCCACTAATTGCTGCTGGTTAATGTTCATTGGTCTCATGTTGACTGGGCACACTGGCCACCAGACGCCGTGGGGCTCGACCCCGGGCCGGCACAGCTTCAGGGCAGCCGGGTACGGCTCGGGAGCAGCGTCTAGTGGCCGTCAGCTCCGGCCACTGGGCACACGCTGCTGGTGTGTCCTTGTCCCTGCCAGGGCTCCACAAAACCCTGGGTTTGCCTGGCCCAGGCTGGGAAGCCGGAGCCCAAGCGCACCCCGTGCCTGCCGTGTCTCCCTGGGGATGAAGATGGGGATGTCAGACCCTGGATGAAGGGCACCGTTGGGCTGCTCCGCAGGGATGCGCTGGCTTTGACATCCCTTTAGAGCGCTGCCCCAAGCCAGCAAAGCTGAGCCGAGCATCACAGGCAGCACCAGGGGAAAACCAGGCTGGGGGCAGGCACCCGGCAGGGCTCCGGCAGCGCCGGGCGCCGCTCCGATGGGGAAAGGCGGCTGCTCTCCAGGGAAAGGGCGAGCGGCAGAGGCTGCGCTGGTGGTGCCAAGCGCTGAGTCAGGCCGAGCCCCAGCTCCCCTGCCCTCCAGGAGCGGCCGCCTCCACCTCCAACGCTGTTCCCCAAGTTATCGGGGGCACCCAGCATGGGATCCCCTCCGCAAGCCCGGGCATGTCCGGCGGGGCAGCGACCCCTGCTCCGGCGTCACCTCACCGGAGCCCGGCTCGGGATTCCCGGCAGCGCTGTGAGAGCCGGCTCCGGTCCCAGCACGGCCGGCTGGCGGGCAAGCCCTGCCGCTGCGGCGGGGAGCCCAGGCGGGGTGGCGGGGAGCCCGCCTGGCACCAAGGGCAGCAGCGTGCGCGGCACGCCGCGGGTGCTGCCGCCAATGCGGTGCGGGCCGGGTGAGTCACCGCCACAAGGAACCGCGTCAGGGTTAATCACAGCCGCAGCCGGGCTGCGAAACACGGAGGCAGCTGCACAGGGTGCATTAATCACCCGGGGACGGTTGGAGCGTTTGTGTTTCACCCGCAGGGCAAGGACAAACCCGTCCCACTCAAGACCGTACAGGCAGAGGGAAGCACGGCGATAAGCTCCCCTTCCAGCTGCTGCTGAGGTTACCTTCCCAACGGCAGCCGGAGCTCCCGGGTCATGGGAATGGCACTTCCCTTCCAAGTAACTGGCACAGCCGTCGCGCAGGGCGCCCGTGTCACCCCAGACGCAGAGGCACCTGCCTGCAAATCCCAACAAGCAGCCCGGTGCCACGCTGAGCGTGCCGGAGCAAGCGCGAGGGTTTCCGGGGAAGCGGCGGCAGCGCCCGGTGCCCCCAGCAGCAGCACCCGGTGCCCCCAGCAGCAGCACCCAGTGCCCCCAGCAGCAGCCCGGCACCGGGAGGAGGGCAGCAAGCAGAGGGGCTCGCTGCCGCGTAGCCGGGGCCAGCGCCAGGGCCGGGTGTGTGCCCGCGGCTCCTCTCCCTGCTGAGCGGGGGCAACGATCTGCAAGGCCACGAGATGCAACGGATCGGGGAACCGACGTGGAGAAAGCCACCGCGGTTCCACTCCCCCACGGCTGGCCGGCACTGGTGGGTGGTTACCACCTTGGCCACGGGGAGGGATGTGGCAGCACCCCAGGGGAGCACCAGTGGGTCTCCACAGCCCCAGCTCCTCTGCCAGCCTCAGCCAAACAGACCAGTGAGCCAAAACGTCAGCGGGGTGCAGGGCTGGGGCGCTGGGGCTGTGCAGCCCTGGGCTGGCAGCACGGAGCTGGCACAGGGACGGTGACCCGCTCGTGGGTGTCATCCAGCCAGGGGATGCCCTGAGGGTGATCCTGCCCGGGGATCCACCCAGGAGGCGCCTGTGGCCTGCGCAGAGGAGCAGCTCCGTCAGAGGGTAAATGAATTAATTACCCACTGAGTAAGCACAACTGGGAGACAAAGCCCGCTGGCTTCGGGAACGCAGCACAGAGCCCGCACGCGGCTCCAGGCTCGACCAAACATCATGAAGATGTGGTCCAGGAGGGCACAAGACGCTGAGCCCCCAGCCTGGCTGCAGCTCCACTGCTCTTCGCCCTTGCTGCCCAAAGCCTCCCCTGCCCCCCCCCCAGCACAAAAACATTCTCCTACAAAGCGCCAGCACTCGCCCTGGCTGGGCACCGCTCACCTTGGATGGCCGAGAGGTAGACGAAGGCGTCCTCGTGCTGCACGTTCTCCAGGAACACCTGCGAGGAAGGGGGAGCGCCGTCGGCAGCAGCCCCGGTCCCTCTTGCCTGGCACCCTCAGCTGATGGTGACGGCAAGCTCCGAGGGCTCCGATAGAATCACAGAATCCCTTTGGTTGGAAAAGCCCTTTAAGATCGAGTCCAAACCTTTAACCTAACCCTGCCACCCCACCACTAAACCCTGTCCCTCAGCACCTCATCCATCCTTCTTTTAAATACCCCCAGGGGTGGGGACTCGGCCACCTCCCTGGGCAGCCCATTCCAGAGCCTGACAGCCCTTTCGGGGAAGAAGTTTTTCCTAATGTCCAACCTAAACCTGCCCTGGCGCAGCTTCAAACCATTCCCCCTCGTCCTATCGTCAACATACAGGGACTGTCCCCAGCCCGCTGGCACGCTCAGCCCCAGCTCCGTGCCGCGGGGCAGGATGGGGACCGCGGCAGCAGCCCGGTACCTGGAGGAGTTTCTCCTGAAGCCGCAGTGCCTCCGGATCCCGCTGCGTGATCAGGCTGGAGAGGCGGCGCAGGGCGGCTGCCCGGCTGGGGGGCTGGGGGTCGTACGCCGATACCAGGAGCTCCTGGAGCCCCGCCGGGGCCGGGCTGTCGGCACACGGGGCTGGAGCGGGACCGGCGGTGCTTGGCTCACAGCTCACGCTCTGCTCTTCGCTCCTCTCCCTGGGAGCCGAGGGGCTGCTGGGGCTGCGCTGCGGAGGTGCCCTGCCACCCCCGGGGCACGGGGCTTTGCCGGGGATGCCAGCGGGGCTCTGCGCTCCTGCCCCCGGCTTCTTCCCCAGCACGCTGCCGGCAGCGGCACCCACCGTCCTGGGGGAGAAGGCCCCGTGGGTGCAGATGGCGATGCGCAGGTCCTCGGCCAGCTCCTGGGTGAGGGGCTCGGGGTGGGTGCGGGAGAGCTCCCCCAGCAGCGGCACCAGCCGCTTCAGCACGGCGAAGTCGCTGGGCTGCAGCTGCGGACGGGAGAGAAGCAGCACTGAGCACGGCCGTAACGGGGGGTCGCTACCCGGGACGCTCCTGGCAAGGCAGGCAGCCAGCCCAGGCCGTTTCGTAGCCCCCCGGCAGCACCGAGCTGCCCGCCCTCCGTCCCCACGCCACGAGCCAGGTTCCAGGTGCCATGAGCTGCTCTCGGGGACAGCGATGCCCCACGGCCCCAGCGCTGGTCCCAGCCGCCGCACCTCGGGCAGGGCAGAAGCTGGCAGCAGCCGTGACCCAGAAGCAAAATCTGGGCTGTAAGACCAGAAAAGTGATGCTTTAGCAGAGATTTTGGATGATTGTGTGAAAAAAAAAAAGAAAGAAGAAACCCTTGGCCACTGACACCCAAACAGCTTTGCAGCTGCCTCCAAAACCTTTTGCATTCAATTTGCCGAGTTAAGTCGCTCCCATTAACGCCGGAGCGGGAGCTCGCCTGGGAGGGGGCCCATTAGAGCCGCAAGACTCTGGTTTTAAGTTTTCTCCAACTGAATGATCTTCTTTTCCCAACGTTGGGAATTTAGCAATAAGACACAATAAATTATCTTTTTCCATTAACAGTTGGATTTTCCCTTGGGCGAGTCCGGGGATGAAGCAACCCCGGCAGCTCAGTGATGTAAGCACAAGCCGGGGCGCCTGCAGCGCCCTAACGAACGCGCGCTCACTGATGCCGTGTGACGACGTAGCCGAGCAAGGTACCACCTTGATAGAGGATTTCCAAGAACAGTAGAGCCCACGCTGGGAATTCCGTTGTGCTCCGGAGACGGAGCCCGTGGACGCGTCAGGATGCAGCGTTGGTACTTAAAGACGCCGCATGTGATGGCACCGCTCTGTTCAGTGCCTCCTCAGAAGCAGATTTTGGATTATAAATTAATGAATTGGGCTCTCACAGGTGCCCTGCCGGGATCGTGCCCTCAGCCAGTGCCCTGGCACCGCTCCAAGGAAAAATATATATATATATATATATGCACATGTATACATGTATACACGCTGGGATTAAGGAGGGACCCTGACGTGGGGAGCACCCAGACCCCGGCACAGGGGCTGCGGCACCCCTCAGCCGGGCACGGCAGGACGGTGCCGGGTCCCCCCCCCCCTCCCCATGGCCACCAAGTGCCCCGGCTTCGCCCCCTCACCTGGACGGCTCCGCTGAGCATGGCGGCCACCAGCCCCATGGCCATGGCGAGGGTCTGCGCCTCCGCCGCCGCGCCGGGGCCCCGCGCCGGGCTGACGCAGGCCCACTGCAGCGTGGCTGCCACGAACTCCTCCACCTGCCAGCAGAGAGTGTGGGGAAGAACAGTTAGGGGGGGGCAGATCCTGGGGTGCTCCCGGTGCCCCCCCGAGCACCATGCTCTTTAGCTCTCCCTGTCTCTGCACCCATTTGAATTTTCCAAGCCCGAGCCCTTCTCTAGCACAATTTCCTACGAACCTTTCGTGTTTCCCTGTTGTTGCCACCCCAACCTTCCCCGTTGCCTTCCCAGCTCCTTCGCCATCACCCTGCCTGGTCGAGTGGGGTCAGCAGCGCCGGAGAACGGCTGGATGCACCTGGGATGCAGGAGGGAGCTGGGACTCTGCCCCCCTGCCCACCTCCCTGGCATTAGCACGGCGCGGCTGATCTCCCAGCATCGCAGCCCCCAGCCCCGCACTGGGCTGCCTGAACCGGCAGATGAGGATTTTGGGGGGAGGACGGCTGAGCCAGACAGCCCAGCCCATCCGCAGCCGCCAGGCTCTGGCACGGGCTTGGCGAGCTCACGCTGCCCGTCTGCCACAGCCCTGGGACAGGGCGATGGTTAAACCGTGGTGGCTGCTCTCAGCAGCAGAAGCCCCCGGTGCCGTGGGATGGGAGCTGGGAAGCCAACTGGGAGGGGTCTGAGAGGGAAGGTTGGGGTGGTGGAAACAACCGGGCAACACCAAGGGTTCACACGAAGTCGTGCTTGAGAAAGGCTCGGGCTTGGAAGTCAAATTGATGCAGAGACAGGGAGAGCTGAAGGGCACACGGCCCCGGGGAGGCACCGGGGCTGCACACCACCGGCACACGGCACGGCAGCAATGGCCAGAGTCGAGCAGGGAGTTTAGCCCAGCTCAGAGAAACTTCATTATAACAAAAACGACGCCCACCTGCACCCCCTGCAAGCTCGGGGGGTGAGCACAGCCCCTTCCCAGCCACCCACCCTTGCCCAGGACGGCTCCGCAGGGCTCCAGCCCCCGGCTCCCAGGGATCAGACACCATTGACCCGCAGGCAGCCGATGCTGGGGCCGGGCCATTTACCACCCTGTGTCACTCAGCTTGTGATTTTCTCACACTGGTTTTTCCCCCACGCCCACCCCCAAGCCCACAAGGATCCCGCCTGGCTGGCATCGGCCCCCTCACCACTTGGCACCGACACCTTTGATCCCACAGGCTTCCTGCTTTTCTAACAGAGATTGAAATGAGTGGCTTTATTTCCTCCGTGCCTTTGCAAGCTGCGCTGGCACCGCACCCGGCCACGCTGGGAAGGGGCTGGAGCGGGGTCGTTCCTACGCAAGGGGGGTGTTGCAAAAGAAGAGGAACCATTTTGCTCCTACTCTGGAAAACAAAGTACAAGGGGAACGAGGTTGCACCAAACCTCCACATTTCCAGCCTCCAGGGCACAGGCAATGCATTTCCTCATCGAGAGGCGAGCCGAGCGCTGCCAGCGTCGTTAAGCACATCCCTGCTGCAGGGAGGAGGGAGGCTGGCCGGGAAGGGCTGCGGAAAAGGCTTGGGCACCTTCTGGGCTGGTGAGTCCAGAAAAGCCATCACACAGCAAGAAAGTAAAAACAAGCATCAGGACATCTGCTCTCACCAGGGTGACACACAAGCTGGATGGGTTGAAATGATAAAGAAGGGAAAAATCCCCACCTTGATCTGGAAGGGAAAAAAAAGCTGGAAAAATAAAACACCGGGGCACGTCTCTGTTTGAGGCGGGAGGGGAGCATCCTTGGCGTATCACGGAAATCAAGTCAATCCCATGAAACTCAGTTGTGTGGGGGGGAGAAATGTAAATAAAACAAATTGTGCAACTGAGGGGGTCCACAGCAGCCGCCACTCCTGGGGTCTGGCTTTGGTAGGAGGGATCCCGCTTGCTCCGACCCCGTTAGGCACAAAGCCAGGCTCCGGAGTGCCCGCAGCAAGAACCAACGGCCCAGGGGAACCCTGGGCTACAGAACCCCCTAAAACCAGCTCTGCAACTGCTGTCCCAGCCCAAGGGAGCCCCCCCCAAAACACAACCCCCAGGTGTGGCTTTTTTGCCGGGGTTTCTTTTTTAGTGGTGTTTTTTTGTTGGTGGTTTTGGGTTTTTTTTCAGACTAGACTCACAGCTGGCCCCAGAAACCTGGCAAAATCCTTCCCCATTTCCCATCCCAACTTTTGACCCAGGGAGTGGAGCTGGCCCCGCGCGGGTGGGTGGGATGGAGAGGCAGGTGAGGACGAAGCAGCGCTGGCTGCCGCACCGGCGGGCGCCACAATGACACCGGCTGGGTCCCCTCTGCCACTGCAGAGCGCAGACAAAGACTCCTTTGTCCCAAAGAGAGAAGTGAGGAAACCTGCGCTAGCAGCAACCGCCTCTGCTCAGGCAGTCACGGTTAAGTGGCATAACCAGGTCACCGAGTTGAAAAACCAGACAAAAACCATAGGATGAGGAAGTTAAAATACACCCACCAGCTGGGGAATCCCGTCCTGCCCTCAGCATCCAACAGCCTGCAGGGCTGCAGGACAGCCGGCCCCCTTCAGCGCTGCTGCAGCGCAGGCTCAGGGCAGACAGAAGTGCCAGATTTTAATGCTCCTTTTTGGTACCGGGTTCAAGGAGTCTCAGCTGGCCTTTGAAATTACAATATTTAATACATTTTGCGGCTGCCCGTTCACGAAGACATGGACAGCGCCGGCCGTAGGAGCACAGTTACGCCGACCCTGGTGACTGGACACCCCACTCGGTGCGGGCATCTCAGCAGCAGAGGCCAGAGACAAGGCACAAACGGCCCACTTGGGGACAAGGGGTGAGCAGGATGCGGCAGCGGTGCGGTGCTTGTCTGACTGGCACCCCAGCTACCGCAGATCCTGGAGGTGACTGCCGAGATGTGCCAGAAAAGCCAGGCACCAACACCACGGACAGGCGGCAAGCACTCGCCCAAAAGGTCTGTCTTTAAGCTTTGTTAACCCGGGGAATAAATTTTGCTCAAAATAAAGATGAGAAGCTGGCAAGTCAGAGCTCTGATTAACACACAGGCTACTCTCTTGGCTTTTAATACACAACCACGGACGCAAAAATGAAGATGTTTGCTGGGCTGCTCCCTCCTGTCTCTGCAGCTGACTCTGTCCTTCCTGCTGGCACTGCACGGGACGGTGTCTTGTTGAGACACTTGCAACTGAATCAGTGAGCTGCGTTTCCTGGGGACGCTCTAGCCTTCTCCTGCTGTTTTTTAGCCACTGCCTCCTTAGAGCCCAGCGGCCCAGAGCTCGGTCTGCAACACGCTCCAGCCGCCGATCCCCCAGGGCTTTGCCATGACCAACCTGAGCAATGTCTGTGAACACAGTGTCCGAGACGCTCTCACACAGCGTGGCCACGAGCTGCAGGACCAGCAGCTTCCTCCCCTGCCTCGCATGGTACTGCTCCAGCTCCAGGAGACTCCCTCCGGGCACCGCAGCCGAGTGGGAATCCTCCTTGTCCTCTGCAGCCACACAAGTCAGCGCCTGCCGGGAATGAAGCAGAGGGCACGGAGTGGCAATGGTTACACACAAAAATCGGTGCCAGGAGCACTGTGGTCACCACGCCAGCGGTCCTGGGCGCAGCAGGTTGGCATTACCCAGACCTCCACCCCGCTGCAAAAGGGCTCCTCGTTACCTCCCCTCTTCCAGCCTCATCCCCTTCCAGACACACACTTGTCACCAGGCCAAACCCTTGCAAAACTCTGTCCCTATGGACACCACACAGGGCAGCACCAAGCACTCCGAGGGCCAAGCATCCTGTGGGCTGTGAGGCTTGCTGGGTCCCTGCTTGCACCCTTGCTTTCGGCAGCAGCTCCTTGCAAAGGCACCCAGACAACCCCTCGGCCCCTTCGCAGAGCCCTTGCTGACTCCTCACACATCCAGGACCTTCCACTCAGTACATCAAGGCAGTCTCTGAGAGCTTCCCGTGGTTCCTGGGTGTCCCGCCTGTGTCACAGCAGTGTCCCTACACCCTGCGTGACTACGGGCTGGGGCTCTACCTGCCAGCAAGGGCACAGAAAGCGCAGCCCAGCCCAGGCAAGGCCAGGAGGGAATCCAAGGGGCTCAGAGCCAGGATCAAAGGAAGCAACAGGGATTATTCACAGCCTCAAGCACACCATTAAACTTCAGACATGCTCCTGTGTCGAAAAGAGCCCATGGGGAATGAGGGTTAACCCCTTCAAGGACCAGGGCTGCCTCCCTTTCCCAGGCTCTCCCACCTGGTGCACAGCAGGACAGTTCCACCGCGTGCCATACCCCGGCTCAGCACCCCCAAGGGCAGCTCGGGAACATCAGGGGACAATCGGTCACCTCTGCCGTCTGCCACACAGACTGCTTGGCCCAGGGAAACTGTTCCTGCTGATGTGCCCCAAACAGAGACTTGCATGCCCTTACCTTCAGGCAGCGGATGAAGAAGTCTCCGGCAAGACCGCTCTTCTGGCAGTGAGACAAGAGCTCCACCAAGTTCTCCACACGGCACTGCTCCGACAAAACCTTCTGGTAGAGGGCCTCATCTTCATCACTGAAACGGGTCACCATGTCACCAACGTGAACCTACATGGAGTCCCTCAGGGCTGGCTCTGAACCACTCCATGGCAAGGTGAAATCCCACTTCTGCCTTCCCTTGGAAACCTTCTTTCACGGCACTACCAGAAAGCAGAAGCCTGGAGGCAACTGAGCCAAACTACTGCTCAGTTAATTTGGTCTACGTGATCGTGCACTCAGTTTATTAGTTAACCTGCATTCATTAAAGGAATAGCACTAACAGAAACCATGAGTGCAAAAGCCACATTTAATCCAGCCATCCTATAAAGAACGGGGCTAGCGCTGGCTAATTCCCGCAGCGGTCACCGCCATAAAAGCAGGGCAGAGCCGTGGCCGTTAAGGAGTCATTTTAAAATACACCCAGTTTAACCAGTGCAGACCCCAGGGCAGAACTTCTTCTTCTAATTCAGGTCAGGAGTAGACTGAAATGAAACCAGAACAAGCGTATTTGTACAGGGTTTTGCTACGGGTGCCGGCAGCACCCGGCACACCCAGCCTGCGGACGCTGCTGGGCAGGAGCTGGGCTCGTGCTGCCAGCTAACAGCTACCCCTCTTCAAACCAAATGTCACACTGCTGAACCGTCCCAGTTTGCATGGCTGGAGTCTAATGGTTGCAGTTTATTCCCCACATGGCCACGCTCTGCCTCTACTTGTAGAGACCATCTGCAAGAGCAGGAGGGGAGTTCAGTCGCTGGCTCTGCGGCGCTGGCATCGCTAATGTCCTTGCTGCGACGGTGTTGCCTGTGCCTGAGGGATTCCACTCGCTCCACGCAGCCCTGATCTGCCACGAGACAGGCTCAGGCTGGAGGGCGGAAGCTGAATTTGGGGAGCGTTGGGCTACCTGGGCACCCAGTGGGGCGAGACCGTGGTGGGACGGCACTGTCCTGGGCGCTCTCTGCCAGGCACGCCGTGGGAAGCCCTACGTGCTGAATGATGCCTGGGGACTGCCCTCCGCGCCGAATGATGCCTGGGGACTGCCCTCCGCGCCGAATGATGCCCCACCAGCTCTCACCTGATGGTCTCCTCCACCACGATGGTGGCACCACCCTCGCTGCCTGTGTGGAACCGGCACCGCGGGTGGAGGGCATGCACGCTGCTGTTCAGCCCCGCAAAGCCTTCCAGCACGGCCAGCGACACCTCTCGCTCCGACTTCTCCAAGAACCACAGCAGGATCTCCTGGCACGGGGAGCTGGGAAGGAGAGAGAAAGCAGTGGTGACCTTGCTCTGCCCACTGCACGCCTCCCCTGCACACCAGCACTGCAACGGGACCAGGCGTCGCAGGGCGAGGGAAAAGCCAAGATTGCCCTGGAGCAACCACGGACGCTCCTTGGGATGCTCTGGAGTGACAGCTCCGGCATTTGTGTCAGTTTATAATGGGATCAGCAGCACATCCCGTCCTTCCGGCGTTCCCAGATGGAAGGATCTGGGTCCTTCAAGATTTCAGCCCAGCGCGGAAGGGAGCGCTGTCTGAACAGCGTGTCTGTACAAGGACAGCCACTTCCACGCAGCCTTGGCAAGCCGTGCCTGGCGCTTCACGCCGACCTGACAAAGCAGGAAGCTGTCAGCTGTGCCGAGGAGGAGGAGGAAGGAGACAGGGAGCACTGCAAGGTGGTATGGGAACCCCTGCCAAGGAAAGATGCAGGTTAATGAGGTGCAGTAGCAGCGCTGTGCCAGGGGTCTGGAAACCTGAACACTTCCAGGCAGCTTTGGTTTTAGTTACCCCTGCCAAATTCCTCTGCAAAGAGAGAAGCGAGCAGCGCCTCTGTTCACCCAGCAGCAGTGTTAGCTTGGCTTGCTCTACAGACGTGCACTCACTGCTCTTCCAAGTGATTAACGAGGTCTTTAATGATAGCAGAGGCCCTGTCTACACAGACCTTTTAGGGAAAGCCTCCAGTACCTACGTGCCAGTATCACCAAAGCAAAGCATAAACCCACCAGGAGTGTATTTGCTAGGCTGGCCCAAGCTCAGGGCAGCCCAGGAAGAGCCTGGGAGGAGAAAGGGAAGAGGACAGCCAGCACCTGGTCACCGCTGTCCCTGCCACCGTGACTGGTGTGATGGTGCTCACCATCGTACGTCAGTCGTGGAGGAGCTGGGCACGGCACGAGGGACGGCTGCGAGAGGCAGGTCCTGCGCGCATTGGAAGAGAGCGATCCCAGACGGGAGAAGAATGGTTTTGTATTTCCAAGAGCCAGTGCTCAAGCTGTTTTATCCAGTTTTTATCCTATTTCTAAATCGCTGGTGCACAGATCCCTCCGACAGCCAGCCAGGTCCCAGCACCACCATCTCGGTCCACAGACAATCACGATCCCTGCTCCAAGGCGGGCACTAAGAGTTAACCCACGCTCCCAAGGCTCCCGCAGGGCACACTTGCCTCTACACTGAACATTTTGGCTTCAGGGAAGCCAAAAACTAACATAAGAACTACTTCCTCGGGCAGAGGTCTGCCAGCAAGGTCGTGTACCGTGCCTACACCTGTGGTTATTGCCTGCTTTGAATGAGAGCTCTTCAGGGTGAGAAAATCACTCTCAGCTCCTCTATGTGCCCATGTAGAGCACGTCCTTTGGAGGTGGGCACAGCAGAGAAGATGAAACCCCAGAAGAAGCTGTGCACAATCCTTCCTTACCGTAAGTATGACACATTCTGCTTGGCGAAGGAATAAAGGGAAAAAACCACTCCCAGGACTGACTGTAAGGATCCCAGCAGCAGGCTCGAGCTGTCATTTCCAACCACATACACCTACGGAGAGAAGGGCATGGGGAGGAGAGTCAAACACCTGCATGGAGCAGAGGGAAGGCAAAGGAAAGGACAGAAGGCTCGTCTCTGCGCAAGAATGGCAGCCGCCAGGGAGGACAGCAGAGGGTTTACAGCCTCTGTTCCTCTCAGTCTGGAGCCTGTTTTCCCTGATTATGCCATATTCTGTATTTAAAGCAGCCTTCAGCACCGTCTTTCTCCCAGCGTTTGCTTAACCACAGCAGGGCTCCAAGCTACAGGAACACTGCAGCTAGCTGTTCGGGAAGTCTGCTGCTTAGGGGTAAGGCCTTGCGTTACAGAGAGATGCAACAGGCACCTTTGGATTAGCAAATCTTTATGGAAATACTGCCCCTCGAGCCAAATCTCAAATACAGAGATCAGCCCCTAGCAGGGCAGTTGGGCTGAGATGTGCCGAGCCGAGCAAGTGGGCTGCAGGGGCTCCGAGGAGACCGTAGGGCCATGCTCCTCTCCTCCACCTCGAGCAGCACCCTCCCAAATCACCGCCAATGCTCTCTCCACAAAACCAGCACCCCCTTCCCAAGCAACCCGCTGTTCCCAGCTCACCACATGCATGTCCTACCTTGCTACCCACCGAGCACAGGAAGAACACTCACAGAAGTCCTACGACATTGCATTTCCTTTTGAATCTTTTTAAAGGAATTGTCCAAAACAAAAGGCCAGGTAGGATGCTTTCAGTCAAAGCCACAATGCTGGGAAAACTCGGTCTACAAAGCAGTTAAATGCCCAGCCTTGCCCAGCCGGACTCAGGGTTGTTGTGTTCGGGTCCTCATGGAGCAAATTTAGCATTTTACCTCCCTCCATAGCTTTTAGCTCTAAGAAAAGGGGGTGGAAAATAAAGTCTCTTCACAAGTTCTCCAAGGGACTTCCAGCTGTGTTAGCTAGTGAACTACTACCTGCTTGGAAGATGCTGTCCCTTCACACCGGAGCGCTCCCCACACCTCCGACCTCTGCAGCTGGAGAGCAATCGCCTGCTGCAGGGCTGGAAGCGCCCTGGGGACAGACCAAAGAGCTTTAGCCTGCCGGAGGGAGGGTGACAACCCAGGTAGGAGGGCTAGGAGGGAGACTGTCCTGATAATGCTCTGCCCTGCTGCATTGATGCAAACAGACCTTTTTTTCCTGTGCTAATCCCCGTGGAGCCATTCTTCCTTACCAACAAGCTTTTGTACACAAAGCTTCCCTGATGAAGCCCCAAGGACGGTTTCCCACTCAGCATCAAATGACACTTGCTAGGCAAGAAACCCCCGCAAATCCGAGGGCTGGAGGCTCCGTTGCTAATCTGGCTGCTGTCAGGCCTCCAGCACTATGCCATTAAGGAGGGATCCGCCTCACGCTCCCCCAGCACCCGCATTGTGCACGGCAGCCACAGAGCAGCCCTCCAGACTGGTCTCTGCCTGCCAGCTAGTTACAACAGATCATTACTACGCAAAATACTACAACAATCACGGCATTTAAGAGCTTAGCCTGCCTAGGGGCATGCCAGTAAGCAAGTCACCAGCTTCTTAAAATTGAATTCCTGAGCTGGAGATGTCCTTCTGGGTTGGAACGCGCAGCAGAAAGCTGGGCTGCTGTCAGGGCAGGCAGCGAAGCCTGCAGAGCGGCACTGGTGGGAACGGCAGAAAAAGGAGCGATGAGGGAAGGTTTCGGAAGAGCGGCTTCCATGGAACAGCCCTGTTCCTTCACTGGAAGCACAGGAACAGACCCCACCTTTTCCCCAAACACCAGAGCCAAGATCTGCACTGCTGAACACCCTGCCTTTCGCTGCAAGGGACCCCTTGCAGGAAGGAGCTCCACAAAAGGTGCTAGATCTGCACCGTCTTGCTCACAAGACATTTCTTCTACCATGGTCTGTTATTGGCAAAGCCAGCGCGTGTCTCCGATGAGGCCCGAGCCTCCTTCCATTTTCCTGAACCCTCCCCATCCCCCAGCACCTGATCAGGGCCTGAACATCATCTGGGAGAGCTGCTGAGCTTCAGCAATCCCTCCTGCTTGGGCAGCCAGGCACACAGACCAGCTCCAGGGCCCCGCTGCCACCTCCAGGTACCGCCCTGCACCACGAGCGGCTCCGGAGGGCAGGGCAGCAGAGGAGGTGGCCGCACACCCAGCAGCGGCTGCTGAAGGGTCACTCACCCACAGTTTTAAAATTAACTTCACACACACGGAAACCCATGTGTCACAGGGTTCAGCTCAGACTGGTCCCTTGCAAAACAGGCTGCTCCTTTTTCCTTACTTGTCATTATCAATCTACCTCGCTTGTCCAACGGGACTGGACAGACTGTAATGCCTTTAGCCCCCTGAGAGATCATCAGCAGGGGAAGATGAACCGCTGGGGACACCCAACAGGGACGAGCTGCAGCATCCTCCCTCATTTCTGGGACACCTGAGGTGAGGACACAGCCACTAACAGCGTCTCCGCTGTGGCCAAGCTGCTGCCCACCCTCTTTTCCCCTGTACCCACACGCTCTCCGCTTCCCAACGCTGCTGTTAGGATAACTGTGACAGCTCTCCCACCTCTCCCCGCGGCTCTGCAATGTCTCAGAGATCACCTTCACTCTCTTTTTTCACCCCCGGTGGCAGCTCAGCAGCCTCAGAGCCACACCGAATCTGCTCGCTTCACAGCACCCTCTGTGAACGCCTCGGTGCCAACCGGCTGCACAACCACCGGGCAAGGAGCCGGGGGCCCTGCCAAGCTGCCCTCACTGCAGGGCTGAGGGGTCCAGCATGGCCAGCCGCTCGCAGATACCTCCAGTGCCCTCTTTTCCAGGTCACTCCTTCAGAAGCGTTCTGGCCCAACTGCAAGAGCTGGCTGCTGCCCATCCCGCCGCGAGGGGTTAATGCTGCAGGAGCTGTAGAAAGGCTTCCAGCTCCAGCACTCTGGCTCAGGCTGCCCTCTGCAGACATCAGAGGCAGGGAGAGCAGCTCCTAGCAGGCTCTCCCTCCCACACAGGCAGCCCTGGGCTCCGTATGAGCCCCATTATCCATGCTCTACAGGAAGGAAACTGAGGCACAGAGGCACTGAGAGGAGGGTGGGCTGGCAACAGCCTGGGAGGAGAGCTCAGGCATCCTCTGAAGATTCAGCACCTATAGGATTCCCTGCGATCCATCCTCCCCTCTGACCAGCTGCACGTCTCCGATGCCGGTAGGCAAGCGGACATCTTGGGACGGGGACTGACAGCCTGAGGCCACACGTGCCAGGCCAGCGGTACTCCTGACCAGGACCTCCTGCCTGCTCTGTTACCTGCTCTGCGACCACAGCCCAAGCCTTGAAGCTGCTCTGCTGCTACACCCAGACACAACAGTCCCATAGAAGCTGCACAATTTAGCAATGCTCAGGAAATCTTGCGGCAGCGCATGGAAAAAAAGAGGATATGAGAGCACCACGGAGACTCCTGGCTACCAGCCCACTCCTCAGACTCCGCTGACTTTGACACACCAGACAGACACTGGGAAGAAACCACCAGTGAGAGCTCACTGCCATCTCACAGAACGTTTTGGGGTGAGAATGCCTGAAAGGATTCAGGCAGTGCCTCTGGTATCCAGCATAAAGCTGCAGTCCCTCCGGCACAGTGCTGCATACAAGGTTATTCTGTGCAGATCTCTGCCTCACCTCAGCATCACGGCTGCAGGAGACGCTGGGCTTTGTCATGGTCTAACACACGCATTGAACCACTCAGAAAGTCTCAAACCAGCTCTTTCTTAGAGTATTCTTGCGTGCCCTCAGGCCCAAATCAGACACGATACCTTGAGCACATCTTCCACACAGCGGCCAAGCTCTGCCTCTGTCACCAGCACGGTTCCTGCTGATAAATCCTCCACTGCTAGCTCTGAAAACAAAGGGCAGAAATATCAGCACCCCCGTGTACCGAGGAGCCTCCAGCAGAACGGGAAGCCCACCATGCCCAGCACCAGAAAGCACTTTGGTAGTTCTCTTGCCTTCCCTCCCCTCTATCGTGGCAGCATGGGAACCGATGAGCCCTCATTAGTGGCGCTAAATATCACTGCAGTGTTGTAAACTCCACAAGGTTACAAGCGAATCAAAGCAGATCACAACTTCTTGATGGATTATTCCCCAGAGAGCTGTTTGGTCAGCATGGGGAACCGATGGCTTCCGGGCGGAAGCCCAAAACAAGACTGCGAGACTGGAGGGTTTCCCAAAGAGCAAACGGCAGAAGCCCCACTATTTGGCTCTTCCACTACAGTAATTTGACTCGAGTCCTAGTAAACGTGGTGTGTCCCACCACAGAGACACGCTGGCAACTGCCGGAGCTGGGCTTGCGCGCTCAGCACCCCAGCCACCAGCCCCCGAGAAAATTCTGATGGAAAGATAAAAATCAGGGAGAAGAGAAAGCAGACCCTTCCCCGGTCTGGGACTGGGCAAGGACCAGCGGGTACCTGCTGCTGCCGAGCACCGCAGGAGCGGTGCCAACAGGGGCTGGAGCAGGTGCCTCTCTGCCAGCTGAGGGTGCTCTTTCGCCATGGTGAGCAGCGTCGTGGTGGCCACTCGCTGGAACTGGCGCGCCGTCAGTTTGTCCTGGATGTGCAGCAAGTCCAGAATCTGGAGGGAAAACCCAGGATAAAGGAACAAAAATCAGCAGCAACTTAGGAGGAGGGGGGCAGGCCGACTCCTCGCAGCCACCAGCAGGGATGGAGGAGCCTCCTGTATGCCGCTTTGCTGGACGCCTGGCACAACATTCCACATACGGAAGAGCCGGAATCCTTCCCATGCAGGCGTTAACACAGGAGGCATTTCTGGGCTCAAACCAAGAGTCTGCACTGCTCCCGTAGCCAAAGGCTGGAAGCAAGAGCTCCACAGCAGAGAGCTCCTCACAGCGCTGAACAGCTCGTGCGATCAGGCAACGTTATCCAGCATTTCAATCAAATATGGAAAATTCGAGAGTAGGGTGGAAGCACGTCCCACTGCCGGAGCAGCAGCAAACCATCTCCACGCTGTCCTGGCTCGAGCCACGCCACGCTCAAGCAGAAGCGACTGCCGCTCTCCAAGGCAGGAGCCGGCTCCACATTCCCAGCCAGAGCCGGCACGCAGCGGGGGACCTACCTGGGGGCACACCAGGCGGTGGTAGTCCTCGAGGGAAAGGCACTGCTGCGGGCAGGAAGCCAGGATCTTTGCAACCGTGTCGCATTTTCTCCAGTCCACAGCTGCGGCTTCAGCACCCGTGCCACCTGCCACGGCAGCAGAAAGCCAAGATCAGCTCAGGCTGGCAGCAAACACAGCGCCGGTTTTGGCTGAAGCCAGATGTTTCTGGCCCAAAATTGGATTCCTAGCTCCTACTACTCTCTTTAAACCAAGGATCTTTCAGGAGAACCCCGTGCTTAATGACAGAAGGGGAAACATTATCATCCGAGACCTTTGGTACTGGAAAACGACTTCTACGAATAGGTGTATGAGCCAAAAGGTGGAGGGAGGTCACGCCTGGATGGTGTCATCAGGTTGGTTTTGGCCAGAGTAAGCTTTGGCACTAGAAACTGTGGGATTCAGCTTTCAGAGAGCAACAGTTTCCCTCCCTGGCAGGGAATGGAGAGCTGGGGAGCGAGGCTGCTGAGCCCCGGAGCAGGATGGGTCTCGCTCCGCCTGCAGCTGCTCGCGGCCCAGCGCTGAGCATGGCTCCCACCGAACCAGCACCAGCGCAGCTCCTCGGAACAAACCGCGCTCCGTACGCGCACAAGGAGCCACCCCACGGAGGCACAGACTGAACACCTTTGGATGCTTTCGGTCTGGGCCTCAAACGTGACAGTGTACCCCAAAGCAAAGGTGTTTGCAGTTGGAGGGCATTCACAGTTTGGGAGATCAGCACAGCCAGGGGCAAAACCTGCGCGAGTGTTGCAGAGTCAGCCTGGCCTGACAAAAGCTGTTGCCCATTTCAGCGCTCCGACGGGCACTGCCTTTCCCGGGCCTCTCATGGGAAGAAACCATGAGCCAAGAGCAGCGTCAGAGCACCCTACTCACCGCCCGTTCCCTCCAGGATGCCCCGAACCACGGCCTGAACCCCGCTGGGTCTCATCAGCCTCTCGGAGAGCAGCTGACCACAAAGGCGCCGAAGCCACGCCGGAGCCCGCACAAGGGCTGGCTTTGTTTCTTCCCCAGGAGAGGGAGGACTCTGAAAGGAAACAAAGGAGCCGGCTGAGGAGCGTTTGCACGCTCCCGTGCAAACCCGCGCTGGCAGGCACACCGCCTGCGCCCTGCCCTGCAGGCCCTGAGAGGGGAGCACAGGACAGGGACAGCTCTTAAATAAAGCACTTCATCCTCCAGCTGCACAAAGCGAATGAGGGCTTAATGAGAGAGGCCAGCCTTCCCAAGAGCATCCCCTTCTGCAGCGCTGCCCTCCTTTAATTAAAGCCTCTCAGGGTCAGGCTCTGCCTCATTACCAAAACGGTGCGTGGGGGGGCTCAGGGGACAAGTCGGGTTTGATGCAGGTAAGGGGTCCGCAGCGGTGACCCCTGCCAGGACCTGGCACAGAGCGCAGGGCTGCGGAGGCGGCACCATGAGCCCACAGGCTGCCCAGTGGAGCAAAGCAACCCCCCCCCGGGGACAGCACGAACGGCAGAGCTGTCCGGAGGCTGCAAGCCCCCCAAAGCAAGCAGTTCCAATGGAGGTGCTTGCTCGGACACCCCCAGGAGGCAGCCTGGCACCGCCGCGCTGCTGGGGGACAGAACAGGATAAAACATTTTCAGTCGGAAGGGACCTACAACGATCATCTGCTCGGCCACTTTGGGGCTGACGAGCAGTTGGAGCACGTTGTTAAGGGCACTGTTCAAATATCCGCTCCGGTTTTGTTTAACCAGGAGAGCCCTGCTTTCACGTGGAAGAACCACAGCACGCACGGAGCGCGCTGCCCTCGTACGATCCCTCTGCAGCCCCCGCAGGTGGGAAGGGCAGCTTCCACCCCCTCGGGAATCGCGTGCGAACCCCGCCAGCAGCTCCTCGCGTCCCAACCCCGAGCTGCGATGGGGCAGGTGGGCACGCACCCACCCACAGCCCCCGTTCCCCACCTCCGCCTCCCCACCGCCCCGAGGCAGCCGTTGAAACTGCCGCGAGGAGCAGCCGGTGCCGAGGCAGCGCCGCTTTGTTCCCTCGAGCAGAAAGGGGCAGGTTCTGGAAGAGAAGGCGCTTGCTTTGCTTGGCCAGGCGCGGCGGGCGTAACCGCCAAGCCACGGCGGCACGCGCTGCGACAACACTCCCCGAGCTCACACCCACCCACGCCGGCCCACGCGGCTGCCGCCGTGTGAGCGACGCGCACCCAGCCGCTTTGCCCGCGTGTTCACACAGCACGCCGGGACGGGGGTGCGGCGCTAAACCGCTTTTTAAGGCGTAGGAAGGTTTCCAGGAGAGCAGCAAAGGCACCCTCGGAGCGTGGGAAACACACGGCCCCAGCGCTGGGGGCAGTACGCACCCCGAGCGCCCCGCGCCGGGGACGGCCCCACCGCTGCCGGGTACCTGCTTGGGCCGGCCCTGCAGGATGAGCAGCTCCCGCACCGCCAGCGGCTGGTAGACGCGGTCCAGGATGCGCCGCAGGGCCTCGCGGCACCGCGCTCGCTCCGCTTCCGAAACACCCTGGGGAAAAGAAAAACCAAACCAAACCCCGGGGTGGCGAGGACAGCTTGGGCCACCGGTCCCAACCGCGGGCCAGCGCCCCTCCAGCCCCTCGCCGGGCTCCCTCGTCAATCGCATCAAGGTTAATGTGTGCGGGAGCTGCCGCTGGGCAGGCAGCCCCGAGGCTGGGCGAGCGGGAGCCCAGCGTGGCCGTGGGCTCACAGAGCCATGGCGTGTGGGGAGCGGCGCTGCCCGGCGGGCTCCCACCGGCACCGGCAGCGCTGGGGGAGCGGGGGGGGGGGGGGCCACGGACCTGGCTGTGGGCGGCGGGGCCGTGGCCCAGCAGGCAGAGGCCGGCGAGGAGGAGGCCGAGGTGGCGGGCAAGGAGGGGGCCGCCCAGCGCGGGGTGCTGGGCCAGCTCGGCCAGGGTGGCGGCGGCAGCGTGGAGCCGGGCCCCGCGGGCGGCCGGCGGCGAGGGGAGCGGCGCGGGGGGGCCCGGGCGTTGCCCCACGCCCGGCGGCAGGTACGGCGCCAGGCCCAGGCCCACGGCGGCCCGCAGCGCCCGCCCCACGGCCCGGCCCTGCGCCACGCTCAGCGTGTCGGCGCTGGGCGGCGGCGCGGCCCCGGGCCCGGCCCCGCGGGCGGCGGGGGCAGCGGCGAGGGCGGCCAGCCGCTCCTTCAGGCACAGCAGCAGCGCCAGCAGCCCGCAGGCGGCCGCCCAGCCCGGCTCGGCCTCGCCCGCCACCCCGGCAGCCAGCGCAGGGGCCCGGGCCAGCACGGCCCGGCGCAGGCCGCCCAGCGCCGCCCAGCCCGGCGCCTGCCGCAGCCGCTCCTCCAGCGCCGCCGCGTTGCTGCGCAGCGTCTCCGGTCGCAGGGCGGCCTCCGGGCCGGACCCGGCCGCATCGCCCCGTTCACCGGCCCCGGCGGGCGGCCGCAGCAGCAGCTCCAGCGCCTCCACCACCCGCTCCAGCTCCGGGCCCGGCTCCGGCTCCGTGCCGCCCGCCATCTTGGGGCCGCCGTGAGGGGGCGGAGCGCGCCTGCCCGCCGCCATCTTGGGGAGGTCGGGCGAGGGGGGGGGTGGGGGTGAGGAGCCGCGCCGCCGCCATCTTGGGGAGGTCGGGCGAGGAGGGGAGTGGCGGCACCGCCCGCCCGCCGCCATCTTGGGCGCGGCGGGAGCAGGCGGCGGGGCGGCGCCATCTTGGGGCCCGGCCTGATCGGGGCCCCGCGGGGCCGGCGGTACCGGTGCCCGGCGGTACCGGTGCCCGGCGGCGGGTGCTGCGTGTCGCTCACGGCAGCTCGGGGATCGCCCTCTTCCCAGCAGGCAGCGCAGGGGACGCCGCTGTCCCTTGCCCGGATTGCCCTGCCCCCAGGGTGGGAGGCCGGCGGTGTCGCTGCCCGCAGGCCTCACCAGCACCGACCCCCCTGGCAGTTCCGGGCGAGCTCCTGCACCGGGGCTCGCCCCTGTGCCACGGACAGGCCCTGTTAGCAGCTTCCAGAGAGAAACCGGCCATTAGGTCTTAAGAAGGGAAGGGCCCAAACG